>JAODAL010005778.1:0-139963 GCA_025379985.1 Phyllomedusa bahiana | reverse complement strand
CGGGGAATCCAGGCCAGATTATACTGAAAAGGGTTTCGGTGGTTCCGCGGGGACCCCGAAAGCGAGGGGTAGCTAAGCCACGCCAGGGAACGGGGTCTAAGTACCCCCCGGTATTCACCAGAGCCCGCCGCAAAGCGGGATAGACTTGCTGCGGCGTGAGGCTCCCAGGTCGTTACCCTGACGTGATGGCTTGCGGGGGCAGCGGGTACTGCGAGGTACAGAATCGGAATCCAGAGGTGTAGTCGGACAGGCAGGAGGTCAGGGCAGGGCGGCAGGGGTTTCGTAGTCAGATACGGGGCAGACGGTCGGGCAGGCGGAAAACAGGCAAGGTCGGAAACGTAGCGGAAGGGGACTGGTACACGGGTAATCAATACAGACAATGAGACACTCTAAGCTCACTAAACGCACACCAATAATCTGGCAGCAGTGCAGGGGGCGTAACCTTTAAATAGAACCAACGTCGGCAATCAACCAATTAAAGGGACATGGCCCTTTAAATCTAAACCAAGTGTCGCGCGCGCGCTAAGGAACGGTCACGACCCCGACGGCCAGCACGGATGGAGCGGCGTTCACTGGAGCGGGGCCAGGTAAGGGAGCAGAGCCGGGCCCCCCCCCCCCCCCGGGCACGGGGGTGGTCGCGGGCGGCCGCGATGCCCGCACCCAGCCCCCAGCGGGGGGGGGACCGGCGGCGGGGGCCGCGGCGCCCGCGACCCCCGTTACGGAAATGCAGCAATACTAAGGCCCCTATTATAAAAAAATGTTGTTTCTAACAGACATTTGTTCTTAAACAATTGACCAAAGTGGCTCAAGGGTCAACTTTGGGGGCATTTTGTTTTGGGAAATGCAGCAATACTACAGGTCCTATTCTAAAAATTGTTGTTCTAAATAGGACATTTGTTCTTCACAATTGTCAAAGTGGCACATGGGTCATTTTTTTGAATTTTTGGGGCATTTTGCTGTGAAAATGCAGCTATACTAAAGGTCCTATTCTAAAAAATGTTGTTTCTAACAGACATTTGTTCTTCACAATTGTCAAGAGTGGCTCAAGGGTGGGTCATGCTGCTTTGAAATGCAGCAATACTACAGGTCCTATTCTAAAAAATGTTGTTTCTAATAGACATTTGTTCTTCACAATTGTCAAAAGTGGCTCATGGGTCATGTTTTGAATTTTTGGGGGCATTTTGCTGTGACATGCAGCTATACTACAGGTCCTATTCTAAAAAATGTTGTTTCTAACAGACATTTGTTCTTCACAATTGTCAAGAGTGGCTCAAGGGTGATGGTGCTGTCAGAAACAGGAATAGGTAGGACATAGGTAGTCATATTTATAATTTTTTGGGGTCATGTTGCTGTGAGATACAGCAATAATCATGGTCCTTTGTAACAGAAATGTGGCTGCTAAGTGGCATTTCTCCATCACAATTTTTAACAGTGGCTGAGAAGTAATTTTTTTTATTTTTTGGGTCATGCTGCTTTGAAATGCAGCAATACTACAGGTCCTATTATAAAAAAAAATGTTGTTTCTAACAGACATTTGTTCTTCACAATTGACCAAAGTGGCTCAATGGTCATGCTTTGAATTTTTGGGGGCATTTTGCTGTGACTACAGGTCATATTCTAAAAAATGTTGTTTCTAACAGACATTTGTTCTTCACAATTGTACAAAGTGGCTCTAGGGTGATGGTGCTGTCAGAAACATGAATAGGTAGGACACTGTTAATGGACACATATTGCAAAATGACTTGTTTTTGCAAGATCTTTAACATAGCTTATCAATCCCTGTATTGAGACAAACCCATTTAATACAATGAAAAAAAGAGAAAAAAAGACATGGTGGGATTCCATCCTATTTTAAAAATGTGTTTTCTAGAAATAAAGTACTAAAAAACTTGCATGTACAAAATAGCTGTTAAAAAAATTCCTCTGAATTGTACAAGGGAGGTACAGGAAAACTTGACCAGATGTAGGTTATTCAGAGAACATGGAGTATGGAGCACGGACAGAGAACAAAGTACAGAGACCATTTCCTCCAGCACGTTGAGTAAAATGAGAAAAAGAATGCCAAGATAAAGGGCACCTGGGTGTAACAGGAGCGTTAACCACCAGTATTTCCAAGTGAAGTTCAATTGGTCCACACTCATACGGAGGGGCAAGCGCTACCCAGGTATTGACTGTGTACTGAGGAAGGCTGGAGTTCTCACACTTCCGCTTCCCCACTCTGCTTCAGCACGACAGTTTTCGTTGCTGCGTCATCAGGGCATTTTAACCTGCGTGTTAATAGATGACGGACGCCAGCCTGGGCTTTCACCGCACCCCACTGTAACTCGGCCCTGGGTCATGTGTGGCCCAGGACAGGTATAGCAATGTCAGTTCAACTAAAATGGTGGTTGAAAGACTCCTTTTTCCGGCACTTTTTAAATGTGGGGGTCATGCAGTTTGGGGCTCATGCTGTGGCCCAGGACAGTATAGTCAATGTCCAGTGAAACTAAAATGGTGGTTGAAAGACTCCTTTTTTCCGGCACTTTTTAAATGTGTGGGTCATGCAGGTTTGGGCTCATGCTGTGGCCCAGGACAGGTATGTCAATGTCCATTTCAACTAAAATGGTGGTTGAAAGACCCCATTTCTGGCACTTTTTAAACTGTGGGTCATACAGGTTTAATGGTCAATTTGCGGTACAGTCGGACAGAATGTAGTTAGAGTCCATTCAACGTAAAATGGTGGTTGAAAGAACCCTCCTTTTTCCCACTTTTTTAAATCTGGGTTCATAGCAGGTTATGGGGCTCATGCAGCGTTTCCAGGACAGGAGGATATTCAATGTCCAGTTCAAGTAACATGATGGTTAACTCATACTGCCTTCTGGCACTTTTTTAATTTGTTGGGGTGATGCAGGTTTTAAGGTCAGGCTGTGGTACAAGACAGGATAGTGAAGGGTCTGGACTTTTTTCTGTGACTTTTATAACATAAGTGTTTTTGCTATAGATAGTAGCACCGTATCCATTTTGACTGTTGTGGATGGTTAATTTCAGCTTCTCCACCATGTTGGTTGTAATAATGAAGGTGTTGTTGCTCTCCCATAACTTTAATGTGAATCGCGTCATAAACGATGCTCACTATCGAAAACCTATCGATAGCGGCCGACTATCGACTATCGCTCGAACTCGATAGCCAACGCAATCGCTCAACACTAGTAATAACGCCATATGAACCCAGTTTTATGTGTACTTTTTTTTATTGGGAAACCCAGGGGTTTGACTTATATTTTCTTATGTGTTGAAACATTTTTAATTTCTTGTCTCAAAATGAGACTAGACTATGTGATCTAGCTTGACTGCTTGAATAATACACATTACTATATTGCTATGTATTATAATTTATGTGACAGTTGTCTTATAGACTCTGTCTGTGGTAGGGACTAATTGGACCCTAAACATGGCAGACCGAGAGTCCATCATTTGACTTATGGCTGCCATGGCAGCTATCGGCACCCTGCAATTGCGTTCCAGGATGCCCAAGGGTGATGGAAAAAGCCCCCTCCATCTGTCAACAACCTAGTATGCTGTGGCAACTACTGACTGCAACAGGAGCGTGGCTGTACATTACAGCGGACCCCCTCTGTGGATGGTGCGGGCACAGCCTCTGAACCTGCACCAACAGAGTGCCATACACGTACAGGAAATGTGCCAACTGTCCTCGAGTTCCAGGAGAGTTGACAAGAGTGCCGGGCTGAACCAACCTCTACTGCACACACATCGGACGAAAACCTTGTTAATGGTCAACTGTACAAGTACCGAAAAGCCCCCCCTGATCCTGCACGAAACACATGAGTGCAGTACAATGGGACCTTGTATTATGGTTGCCCTCCAAGGGTTGTGGAAGGGCCTTGGAGGGTGACTAGGATAAATTCTGAATTAGTGTTCACTACCAGCCATGCCACTTTGTAAGCGCTACCCTCATTCCTGCTTCCTTAATTCTTTGCACCACTGAGTGTTGAGATCGGCCAGTACCCTAGAGACTGATGGCCCCATAACAACCAATACGGCTGTTACAGCAGTGGTTCTGCCAGTGATACACATACAGTAATCATTTGCTTACCCAAAACTGCATTGAGAAGTTTCTCTTTGACAATAGAATTAACTACTCTACACTATGACATGAATATTCCGATCTCAACTTTGTAAATCAGCTACATTCCCAAAAATGAATGTGCCTGACATGTCTTTACATTTTTCATGTCTATGTTTAAAGGTAATTTGTCTTGACTAGAGCTAAACTATGGTATTCTGCACAGAGGTGTAATTCAGTGTTCTGCATTTCTCCATAAGCAGAAGAGAGGAAGAGGAATTAGATAGGTCAGAATGTGCTTTCCACTTGGATACACACCACAGTTATACATCAAAAGAAACTGATTTATTTGGCTTTTAATAGGTCACCCCAGAAAGGGAGCGCAGAAAACAACAAGGAAGCCTGCAGCTTGATCAAATCCTAGAAGTGATAAAACACTGCACATTTCAGCTAATAATCTGCAGTCCCATTACCTCTTCACAATGGGGTGAATTATCAGTGACATGCAACCGGGATTATGCTGGCTGCCTCTTCCACTATACATCTAAGCTCTGACACTTAATTATTTTGTCTAAAAGTAGATCACATTATTCAACGACAATAAAGATTAGTGCCCTTCTATATCTAGACAGAATTGCACAGCACAAGTCACGTCCAGAATTTGCACTAAATATTTTACCTTGTGACTATTCTCTGTTGGAAGCTACAACTTGAACAGTGTTAATTGTTGAGATGAGCTTAAAGAGCAAATACATCACAATCTACATTAATCAAATCTAGATTTTTGCATAACCACTGTTTATTATTTGGATCTGGTGTAAAAATAATCTCCTAAATTTTACAATATCACCCTAGAATTTAGGAGCGTGGCAGTGAAATACTGCATGAAAGGTTCTCCATGACTGGTAGGTCTTCCTTCCTAACTAAAAGGTTCTTTCTTTGTAAGAGAAGAGATATGGCAACAACTATGGACTATACAACATGGGGCAGAAATTATCGTCACTGTTTATTTAGACCAGTAGAGATCAACCCGACAAGTTTTGAAGTCCTAAATTACTGCACATTCCTTGGCCTCATAATTGACCCTTACATTACACTTTAATTGGGTAAAAGATTTATACAATTTCTTGCTATTCCCCCGAGGAGGGCGTGCAATAGTTTCTTGAGAGACACTAGTTGGGCATCACTGGTCTACACTAGTGTTGAGCGATTTAGTTGGCTATCGAGATCGAGCGATAGTCGATAGTCGGCCGCTATCGATAAGGTTTTTCGATAGTGAGCATCGATTATGAGCGATTACCATTAAAGTCTATGGGAGAGCAACAACACCTTCATTATTACACCCAAAACAAGGCTGGAGAAGCTGAAATTAACATCCACAACAGTCAAATGGACACGTGCTACATCTTAGGCAACACACTTAGGTTATAAAAGTCACAGAAAAAAGTCACAGACCATTCACTATCCCTGTCTTGTACCACAGCCTGACCCTTAAACCTGCATCACCCACAAATTAAAAAAGTCCAGAAGGCAGTATGATTTGAACCATCATGTACTTGACTGGACATTGAATATCCCTGTCCTGAGAACGCAGCATTGAGCCCCAAACCTGGATGACCCCCATTAAAAAGTAATTCGCAAAAGGAGTCTTTCAACCACCATTTAGTGTTCACTGGACATTGAACTATACTGTCCTGGACCGCAGTATGACATTAAACCTGTCTGCAACCCCCAGATTAAAAAGCCGGAAAGGAGTCTGTTATGTCTGTATCTGTTATGTTTTTCGTATACTACACGGATAGTTTTTGCACCTTTCAATTCACCTGTGGTGACTATAGAATTGCTGTTTTAAGATTTACGTGGATACTGCGTCAATGAGCAAATCTGGGTGTGCAAAAGTCAAAAAACACGTAACTGTTATGTTTTCGTATGATACACTGTATTTTTTTGCACCTTTCAATTCACCTATGGTGAATATAGAATTGCTGTTTTAAGATTTACGTGGATGCTGCGTCAATGACAATGCTGGGTGCGCAAAAGTCAAAAAACACGTAACTGTTATGTTTTCGTATGATACACGGTATTTTTGGCAACAAAAACCTGTGCTGACTACAAGATTGCTGGAATTGTAATTTAACTGCAAGGTGATATATCAACAGTCACAGGTGTAATGGGTAAATTAAAATGAACACATATCTGAAATGTATACTGATAATAAAAGTGGAGTTTTGCACCTAACAAAGAGACCTGCAGTTACTAGAAATGATGATGTATCCAATATAAGTTCAGGCTGCCCAACTATCCAGGAAATATTTCAATAGCAAATGTTAATAATAAAGATATTCCACTACAATGTCTACACAAGTCTTGGTGAACTTTATCCAGTGTTCTTTTATAGATAGAGCTTGTCTGTGATCGCCCCGGCCCCCCCCCCCCCCCCCCCCCCCCCCACCCCCCGCTCCCCACCGCCAGTGAATTTACAGCGGTAGATGCTGCTTTTAAAATTCTCTAGCTAACTACATAAAATCTTCAAATCTCTAATCTAACTAAATTGGAAGGATCACAGCTAATAGTAGAGGTTTCTCTGTGCAGAAATAGACTAATTTCGCTGAGCTGTTTGGCCACAGGCAGAGCGCAGGTCCTATCCCTATGAGACGCTGAGAGACACTGAGGCTGAACAGGAAACGCTGTTCTATGTAAAACGAGGTCATGTGATTTTTCCAGCCAATCGCAACCATACACATCCCAGTCATGACAGTCGCACACACATCTCCCCTGCTCTATTCTGTAATCTGATTTGCTGGCCGCAAAAATTACAGGAAGCGCCGAAAAAGGCGCGATCTTAATAGATGATGCTCAGATTTTAACCTTAATTATCGCATGATCTGGAAATTTCGATCACCATAAAAACCTTGCCGATTTCAACTTTGTCGATAAAAATCGCTCAACACTAGTCTACACCCATGGTAGCTACACAGTAGTGACCCATATATAACAGTCAAAACAGACAGTGCACATTATCCAGTATTATTTGTTGTGTTCAAAAATTACTTCAAGGGACACTTCCATCAGAAAGAAGTATTTTTGTTAAAAACAGTATTCCTAGAATTTTTGGCATTATTTTTTTCATTTTGGCAGTTCTATGCAATTAAATATAAAATATTGTCCTTCTCTAGCTGTAAGGGCTGGTTCACACTGCTTATTCAAGCCGTAATTGCGGGACGGGTTCTGGCTTGAATAAGTGGCGGGGGCGGACTTGGGCGCAGCTCCCCGGCCCCATAGACATGCATTATCCACGGCGCGTATCCCGCCGGGATAATGTGCATGTCACTTTCTCCCCGCCCGGCGGATTCGCCGAGCGGGGAGGAGAGACGGAATCCACAGTTCTCTATGAGAACTGTGGATTACCGTAATGGCTGGGATTGCAGCCGTATTGCGCGCCGTACTACGCTGCAATACGGCTGCAATCCGTGCCCAAAATAAGCCGTGTGAACGGCCCTTAAGAGAAAACTTTTGCATGGTCGGGCAGACTAATCTCACTTTACTTTTGCTGCTACTTATATCTATACAGAGTCATTACAAATAGTAGGTAATGACATAATTGCTTTGTTGTTGTTTTTTCACAGAGATAGATAAGTTTATACTAGACCACTTTCAATACATGAAGGGAAACTAGAGTAATCTTTTCCTGCACTTGGGAGGGGGATGTTCCTTCACACTTATCAGACCACAGCGGACTACAAAGAAGGATCACCAAGCAATCCTCTCACTGCTGTGCTATCAGTGCTAACAGAAGAGAACTAAGAGAGAATAATGTATTAAAAAAACAACCAAGGCTAAGCATTTTTCAAAATAATATTTCATGTATTTTTTTTAGATTTGCTGCGCCTACAAAACTGTGAATTTGAAGCTCATCTCCATTTGCAATACAAAGTGTTGTAAATTAGAAGCTATAGTATACAAAATGAGCTGGAGTACAGTAGTATGGATCTTAGCTTAATCCTTTGTTGGACATCTGAGCTAATTACCTAATTACATAATCACATCAGATCTATGCATGGGGCTTGGATTGCAGTTTTATTTAAGTAATCAAGCAACGGAGTCCATAAATGTCACTTCTTTATGTTTAGTGCTCGCCTGCCAGTTTTGCTAGTACGTGCAAACCTGCAATATGAATATCTATTGTATATGAGGTTTTATTATGGAAAGTAATCTCACTCCAGCAGACCTGACACAGTCTGTCATGGCATGTCACCTTGTATAGTCTCTAAAGGAAATGCTCTTGATTATGGATTTTTACAATATGTTGGTGAACAATAAAAGACCCTTCTTCATATAATCAGGGGATCTTTGCAGCTAATATTGCTAAATTTTTATACACGTGCCAGAGGGACTATATGATGAAATAATATTTGTGTTATGTGTGCGACTGTAACTCTGTATTATGTGTGCGACTGTAACCCTGTATTATGTGTGCGACTGTCTAGACTACGTCAGGTGGCTTTTTTACAGAGCTATTATCCCCTAACACAGACTTGCACAACATATGGTTCGTGGGCCACATGCGGCCCACCAAAGGTTTCTGGCACCCAACAATGACCCGTAAAGAGCGTTAAAAATGGGTGGTGCTATGCAGTTTGGGGACCCAAGTTTAGGGGTGGTACCATCCACTTTGGGGACATTCCCAGGCATTCCGTTTAGTCCTATGCTCACATTCTGCCAAGTTGTGCAGGTCTGCCCCCCCAAAGCAGTGCTTCTGGGGTACATTACTTCCATATATACAAACCATTTTTTGTGACAGTCGTAACAATTCTGGCATAAAAATCTTGATGTGACTGAATCCTAATGTTGCACTTCAGAATCAGGTCAAAGTCAATTTCAACCCAAATCCAAGCAGTTTGGTTCGGGTCAGCCCAAATCGACTTTTGGCATCCTGTATAATCACTGTCACTCTCCCTACCACACTTTGCCCCTCTACTAAAACTTCACAGCCTTTTATTGACTTTAACCCCATCCTGTTACCACACTCAACCATGCCTTCTTCAGACATAGCCCAACTCTCCTTTCTTGCCTCCAACTGCCCCTTCTGGTGTGAGACCTCTCCAAACCCTTGTCCAATCAGGAGCTAGGTGTTGAAACACGTGGTGTGAGGTGCATTAGGTGTCAAGAAGCTTAACCCTTTCTCGCACAGGGGCTGACACAAGACTTTTTCAAAGATACACAACACATTACATACGTTATACATAATTGACATATAATATACTGTGACAAGAATGCATCCCGGACTCAATCCCACAGACCACAATACCCTGTACTAGGTTATTACATGAGAATGTGCAGCCAGGACTGAGGAGCACTCCTTACTGGTCAGACCCCCTGGAGACGAGCTGTACACCGTGGATCACTAGGGGAGCAGCTAAAACAAAAATGTTACAGAATTTTTAATAATGATGAATGGTAAAAATGCTTATTATTTAATTTGCAAACTTCCCACGTCTTTAAGACTAGTTCCAAACCCCTAACCCCAGTCTAGAGTTAGAGTTACGGTTATGGTCAGGATTAGGGCTAGGTTTAAAGTGACAAAAAATTGAGTTTCGGATGTCCTGAAGCCAAGTTTCATTGAACCTGTATAGAACCAAACAGGGACAGTTTAACACAACACTACTTAGTATGAAATTAGAGGCAGGTACATTCAAAGCATCATACATTTCACTGGTGCCCTATTATGGCTCCATACAAAACAGAGCCATAATAGAACTGTGTTTTATTCTACAGATTGCACTGCACACCCAATACCCACATGTTCTATTGACAGGCATAACCGTTTTCAGTGTGATATCACCTTATGTCCTTATGTGCTCCTGAATTCATTTTATATCTGACTGCATTGACAATTGATGATTGCATTGCAATGGGCATGTGTTGTCAATTAGCCCGTGGTGGTGATACATTTTATCCTACGGAGGTGACCAAGTTTCTTTCATCGCTCAAGATTAAGGATGAACACTAAAGCAGAACAGGTAATGAGGCCTTTTGTGAATTCAAAAGAACTACTCCTACAATATCTCTGCTGTTACAATGAGGAATATTACTAACATAATCTCCCCATGCAGATGTACAACATGCAAACACATATAAGGACCACATAAAATCAAGTACTTATATATATTAAACATACACAAACTTGTATACACATACTAACTTCATATTGTACGTACCTTATGTATCAATGTATACAGCACAAATATACATGTACACATACCACCAAGCCAATATATACACCAAGCAAATATATACACCACACATAACAAACCCATCTGCACATAACTATATATATACCATATATACATGTATCACTGTATACAACACAAATACACATACACACCACATATAATTAAGCACATGCATATATACACCACATATACACAAAATAACACTAACAAGATTGATGACTTGCTGACAGTTCACCTCGTTTGAAGCAGGAGAACCATTCCTAAACTTGTGTGTTACTCATAACAGCTTCTTTGTAGGCTCTGAATTGCACAACAACCACTTCCGCTGCTTTTTTCCCCAAAAAGAAGCAAAATTCACAGCTACTCATTGTGTATGAAACAGACATCACATAGTTGGTAAAAGATTAAACAACTTGTAAAAAAAAAACGCAAAAAACTCAGAGCCAAACACAACCTTCTCTAACCACGTTGGCCGGCATACTGCCCCGTAAGGAGTTCGCAGACCTTCATTTTGTATATCTATATATGTGCTGAATGTGTATATTGTATGTCTATATGTATGATATACATACGATATAAACATTCAGCACATATATAGGCAGATATACACAGGTACATACTCGCCTCATGGTATACCATATACATAAACAGACACACAGCGCACAAATGCATATACCACACGTACAGATAGCAATTCTAACCACCCTTGTATATAAACCACAACTCTCTTATAAACAAGCAAGCCCAAATACATTGATATATGCACACTTTTTTATTATCTTGTAAAGTAAGCTTTCCCCTTTAAGCCATGTGGAGTCATTTTTACACTTTATCATGGCATGCTCATTACTACAGACTGAAATTCATTACTCATTCTGAAGTAGATTTTTCGCTAAGCTGCACAAACATTACTGCAGTAATGAAGGCTGTATGAGACATGTACCTTGTCATATTCACTTACTCTAAGATGAGGAAAACTTGTATTTTAGCAAGTAAAGGATCTCACAATGTATATGACTTAAATCTCCAACAAGCAACCTTTTCTCTATGCTTCCCTTAGATGAGGCTGCGCTTCCTGATAACATAAAAGATATAAACAATTCAGAAGGAAAATGATGTTCACGCCAGAGGGAGTGCTAATAAATTAGGCAAAATACGGTTTATCCGGCAGAGAATGTTGCCTTTCCTTCCTCATTTACAGTAAACACAATGAATAAATGTAATGATTTTATCATTGAAGACGTACATGAATATTTTTTTCTTACAAAAAACATAAGAATTTGAATATGACTCATATTTTATAGCCGTAGGGAGGCAAAAGAAAAATAATGAGGAAAATTAGTCACATTTTGCACAACAGTAAACTCTACCAAAGTCTAATTTATACCCTGTGTGCCTGAAATCATCAGGACTCTCGACACAATGCCAAGTTATGTCATTTCTAGTGGTCTTCTATTTTCAGTTCAAACTGCAGGTCCCTCAAAACAATTTAAAATACTTCATGTTTGGCTTTGTTTAAAAATCCCATGGATGTTAATGGAGGGAACAGCACATGCAAGGTCACTTCTCCATTTAGGGTATGTTCACACGGCTTATTTTGACGTGGTTTTCAAAGAGGTTTTCGGAGTGTTTCCGCTCCCAAAACCTCGCCTGAATCATGCTTCTTCAGAAGAGGTTTTAGAGGCATTTCTCGGCGAGGTTTTGGGTGAGGTTTTGGACGAGGTTTTCACCCATACAAATTAATAGCCAGGTCAAAAACCGTGCTGACAAAAATGCCAAAAACACGTAAAAAAACGCACAGAGAAATGTGCCTAAAAACGCGTCTAAAACACGCTTCAAGAATTGGCATGACACTTCTTCTTTAGCGATTCCAAAGAAGCGTGTAAAAAACTCGACGTGTGTGAACTACAACAAGGTTTTACATAGGAATCAATTAAATGAACTGAGGGGGTGTTGGAGGCATTTTGGACGCTGTTTTGGGTGAAGAAATGCTCCAAAAACCTTGTCCAAAACAGTATCCAAATAAGCTGTGCGAACATACCCTTATAGTGACTTTGGAGCTAAGCAGGATGGGGATTTAAGGAACCCACATTCTGAAAGTGGAACTTGCACCCATCAGGCATTTATCCTCTATACTTTGGATAACCATATATAAGTGTATCAATGGGGATATTTGTATGTATTCTGGAGCAGACAAATGCAACAGGTTTTCTTATCAGTCGTCTCTGACTCCATGCTTAATGAAGTATCATCTATACTGCAAACATAAACTGTTTAGGTCTAAAACTCACTTTTTTGCCCATTGTAACCTATGGGCAAAAAAGTGAGTTTTAGACCAAAAAGTTTTCATATATGTGCCGCTTAATCTGACTGTGATGACCAATAGTAGACTATCATGGTAAGGTTCAAACATGAAATCCAACAATGGTGTCATATCCACATGTTTATTTCAAGAGTCTGTAAAACATGCTTTTTGTCATTTTTTTGTATCGTGTGGACACTTGTAACAAAGATGTGGATATGCTAACTCCATTTTTAGATTTCATGTTTGAACTATTTAAGGGGAAATTGGATTAATTTACTGTTTATTCCATTGCAAGCCATTTCACACTTGTCCACTAGGGATGTATCGCAGCTGCCATTTTTCTTTTTTCTGGTTTTCCTTGGTAATGTGTCAGCCATAGTGATGGCACTGCAGTAGGCTATGCTTTATCCTCATAACATATCATCAGACACAGAACCTTGAAGATACTGGCAGGGTTTGGAAAACAGCTGTTATAGAACAGTAGAGAATCAATTAGGTAAGTATATTGTGAAGTTGATTAATTTAGGTTTAATGACTTCAAATCCTGAATATCTTATAAAACAGAACAAAGTAAAATAAATTAGGCATTAGACAGTGCCTGATTTTAACAGAATAACATGAACACTTGAAAGTGTAATTGTAACTTCACTACAGTGCACTCACGCTATTGCATGATAGACCATACAGTCATTTACTATAGGTCACTGTAGGCCATACAGTTGTTTAAGTACTGTCCAGTGCATTGTCATCTCTTAAAGGGGTTGTCTCTTCACCCTGTTTCACAGAGCCAAAAACAGCTTTAGATTCATGCATTCTGTCTCTTCCTAGTTAAGCTGTTAGGTGTTCTATAGCAGTGATAATCATATCAGCTCCCTATTCCTAACTTTTCTAATTGTACTTGCATGAGAGCCGGAGATGTTATCTATACTTCAGAGCTCAAAGTAAACAATGTAATTAGTTTCTTTTGCTTGTTAGAAATAACACACTCGTTTCTCAAGCTGCTGGCAGTCCTGTGTGCCGACCTGTGGTGATGTCACTCCCTGCGTTTAGATAAAACAAAGAACAGAGCAAGAATAAGAGAGCAGGTCGGTAACCAGAAGAAGCTTGTGTGAACTCAGAGCAGATAAAATCTCTCTTATCTCCTCAACAAAGCAAAATAAGCAAATTAATATGAATTCAAATTAATCAGGAAAAAGTCTTCTTTTTCTGCTCGCTACATGTTGAAATCTTATCTTCTTAGTGAGACAATCCTTTTAATGTCTTACTTAAGCTGAGCTGATAGAGCAAATTTTTTTGTGGGCCATTGCTGCATAACATTGAAACCATGTCCATCTGCCCATTTGTAAAGTTTAAATTGATTGCTTATAGAACCTTACATGAAATCTTATCCTGTTGTAGGTAGTTATTAGATGTTAACTCTTCTGTGGCATAATTAAAGGATCATGACTGAAAACGATGTTGACAAATATTGATTAATTGGTATTATAGATGTTGCAAGGTTTATCTTGATGGAGATATCTCTACTTTTCGTGTTATCTGTTCTTAAATCACAACACAGCCATTGAAAAGCATTAAAAGCTGACATAACATTTTGTGCCATGATATCATGGTGAATCTTCTCTCAACTTTTCCTTTGCTACATCTGTAGGTGCCTAAAATCCTTCACCATCACCACGTACTTGACCATGGATAGAAGGTAGAATAAATCATTGGACTGTTGTAGTAAATGATCTTAACATTTACACTACTGTTTGCAGATTATGGGAATATTTTGATTTACTATGTCATTTTTCTGATTTTAAGCTGATCAGTTTGGTAAGTCAGGGCCCTCTGCTCTTGAGAGCCAGGCATGGGATGCAGAACAAGGACAAGATATTCTGGTGCCCTAGGCAAATAAAGAACATTGCTCTCCTAATGGAAAATTCAGCGCACTCCATGCCTCCTTCCTGCCTGAGATGAAGTGGTTCCCTAAACGGTTGCCTACCTTCGCCTACCAATCGTCCCAGTCCTGATGGGATCCAGTGTAGTCTTCTGCTGAATTATCCACTTCAGTTTTTAACATGCTGTATGTTCACACTTTTCAGTTAGTCCCTTTTTAGTTAGTTTTAACCAGTCTAGCCATGTCTTCTGCCCTTTTATTAGTAGCAAAGTTGTACCCATAAAATGTATCCCTACTGGATGTTTTTGCAATATTTTCAACAGTGTTTTACAATTTAGAAGATTAGTAGTTATAAAGAATTACAAATTGATAGAAAAAAATAATTGGTAGCTAATAGAAACAAAAGTTAGGGGCCCTACCAGAAAGCTCACATTGGTGTTTACTGTACATATCTGGATATCAAACATTTAAGTGGCATAACAGTAAAGCTACTGACAGGTGAAACAAATAGCCTTGAATATCTCATTACAATGATGCTTGTCTAGAGATGGGATGTGTTTGGCAGAAGTGAGAAGTCAGTTGCAAAAATTGGCAAAGATAAGCAACTAAGTGACTTTGACCAGGGAGAAACTGTGATAGCTAAAGGACTGGATCAGAACATCTACAAAACAGCAGGTGTTATGGTACTGAAATGCAGTGGCTAGAAAGGAAGGACAACCGGTGAACCGCCTACAGGGTCAAGGAAAACATTATTGCTGGCTTTGAAAGAAGACAATGGAGCAGATTTATCGACACTATCTAACTCTAAGGCTATGTTCACACGCCGTAATTGCGGGGCATACAGTACGGCCGAAATTACACTGGGTGATTTGGGAGTCGAGCTGATACGCACGTACTCTCGCGGTGCGAGGGGGGAGGGATGCAGCCCACCGGCCCGATAGGCTGTCAATACTCGCAGCACGTATTCGCCGCAAGTAATTGACATGTCACTTATCTCCCCGCACGTACAATACGATCGTTCTCTACGAGAACTATGGATTACCGTAATTTTGGCGCGCATCTCACTCGTATTAGAGCGCAAATAAGACAGTTTTAATTTAGACCAGAAAGTCTTACACTATGCCTCATTTATCATAGTGTTCATAAAACTGAAGCAGGTTAAAACTGTCTGGTCTAACTTTACACTATTTTTAAGTTGGCTTACATAATGAATAGAGATGGGCGAATTGATTCTAACGAAGTGGAATTCGTTTAGAATTTCAGGAAAACTTCGGTTCTGAACGAAGTCGAAGTTTGGGGGACTTCGGTGAACGAAGTGTGCTTTTGATTGATAAAATGGCTGCGAGCACATGGCGTTAAATGGGGCAAAGCACTCTGGGAGGAAGAAGGGCATAGCCTGCATGACATGTGCAGAGATGAAGCCAATCAGAGACCGGCGGGATTCTGTGACGTCACCGCACTATATAAGTCCGGGCGCGACGCTGGGAGCTCACACTCCTCTCACTGTACTGGTCAGGGAAGGTGCTGCCGCAGCTGATTGTGATAGCTGTTACTGAAGAACTCATTTTTATACAGCGATTTTTATGGGGTGTCTCAGTTTGTCTCAGAGACTGCTTCTCTTAATGTTCTATTTCTGATTTTTTGGGGTATTGGATCTGAAGTCCAGTGTGCATCCACTGCAGCTGCATATACATTTTAATGATATCTGCTCACAGCACATTGAATATCCAAGGGGGATCTAAGCCAGTTCCTGTTGTATTCATTTAAAGAAACAGAGTTTTTACACTACAAATACCACTTAATTTTTGGCTGCTCAATTCTTTTGCGCAATTTACATCCAAGGGTTAATTAAGCGTTGTTCTGCTGCTGTGGTGACTCCAAGAAACCGTCTTTTTCACCGCCAAAAATTACAATTTTCCTGTACCATAATTCACAAGCAAAGGGAATTACAATTTTTCTCTGTTTTGGGAGCGTAGAAAACACCAATTTTAAAATGTACAACTAGTATTTCTGGCTGCTCAATTCTTTTGCACAATTTACACCAGGGTTTTAAATTTAAACTTGTTTTTTTCTGCTGTGGGGGCAAAAAAAAACCCCTTTTTTTCACCGCCAAAAATTTCAATTTTCCTGTACATAATTCACAAGCAAAAGGGTTTAAATTCAATTTTTTTTCCTTTTTTTGGGACGTAGAAAACCCCCATTTTAACCGACAAAGCTAAGTTTTTTGGGTGCCAATTTTTTTGCCCAAATTTACATCCAGGGGTTAATTTAAACTTGTTTTTCTGCTGTGGTGACAAAAATAAACCCCTCTTTTCCACTGCCAAAAATTACAATTTTCCTGTACCATAATTCACAAGCAAAGGTTTTTTTACAATTTTTCTCTTGTTGTATAGGAGAAAACAGCAAGTAACACCTACAAAACTAGTTTTGTGGCTGCTCAATTTTTTTTCCAATTTTCATCCCGGGTTAATTAAACGTTGTTTTCTCTTGGTGACTCCAAGAAACCTCCCCTTTTTACCGCCAAAAAAATTAAAAATTTTCCTGACCATAATTCACCCAAACAAAGGTTAATTAAAAATTTTTTCCTTTTGTTACCGTAGAAAACCGCAATTGTAACAGCTACAAAACAGTATTTTTGGCTGCCAAAATTTTTTTGCACAATTTACACCAGGGGGTTAATTAAGCGTTGTTTTTCGCTGTGGGGGGAAAAAAATAAACCGTCTTTTTTTACCGCCAAAAAATTTAAATTTTTCCCGTACCATAATTCACAACAAAGGGTATTTCAATTTTTCTCTTTTTGTATACTAGAAAACACGCAATTGTAAACCGCACAAAGCTATAGTTTTCTGGCTGCTCAATTCTTTTTTCGCAATTTACATCCAGGGTTAAATTTAAACTGTTCTGCAGTTTTTCCAGTAAAAAAACTTTGTTTTTTCACCGCCACAGAAGAAATTCTGTAGCATAATTCATATCCGAAGTTAATTAAGCCTGTTTGTGCTTTTATATTCAGTAAAATACACCGAGTTTTTTAAACGCCACATACAAGTCAATTTTTCCTGCCCATTTGTGGAGCGCAATTTATATCCAAGGGTTACCCAAGCTTCTTAGTGGGTTCATTTGGAGTCAAATACAGGGTGTGCATTTATCATACACAGATATCTTCATCAAACAGTGTCTGTACATTTTAGAACAAAACAGTATGTCAGACAGAGAAGAGGCAGGCTCTTCACCTGAGATTGTCAGAGGCACAAACATTCCAGGCCCAGGTCGCAGAAACAGCAAGGGGACGTCGCAGCAGGGTCACTCGGTGAGACCAGAACTGCCGCTGTCATCTAGCGGCCGTGTGCTGACTAGCAACCCAAGGTTCTTGATTGGTTGACTAGGTCAACCTCTTCCTCCCAGATGACATCTGACAACCCCAGCCAAGAGTTGGTGGGAACGTCAGACACAACCCTTAGTTGGCATGGCCCGGGAGCGGATCAGCGGCCCTCACCTGTCCTCAACCCGCCTCTGTCCCATCCGGTTCCCTCAGCCATAGATCTACTATGTGGTCCTGGGCTCAGCGCCACTATATAGCGAGGATGAACAATTTGAGAGGGCAGTCAGCAGCTACTTGGCAGTGAAGAAATGGGGCCAATATCCCCTGCTTCTTGCAGTAGGCGGCAAAGTATAGATGTGGAGAGTTGCATGGAAGGTCATGTTGTGAGAGGTCAGCCTCTGCATACCAAGACCGGTGATGAGGACAGCAGTGACGATGAAACACAAATAGAGGATGATGTAGCCGACCGCACAATGGGTGCCGGGTGAGGCAAGGGCTTCATCATCGTCAGGAGAAGAGGCGTCAGCTTGCGCGTCAGGCAGCGGCGCAGCCAGCAAGTGGGTTATGTGGTCGTGAGTCAGCAGGATAGCAACAGTGTGAGGTCGGGAGCCAAGCGGCCACGGGGTAAATAACCCGCTTCGCAGGTCCAAGAAAGTAGCGGCACAGGGGCTCGGTGTGGCAGTTCTTTGCTAAGACACCGGAGGAGCCGAATATGGGTATATTTAGAATCTGTGGGCAGAAAGGGAAGCGTGGCCAGGAAGCTAACGTTGGCACCACGGCCCTGCGTCAACACATGCAGCGTCACCATCCGTGGCCTGGGAGAAACGTGGCTCAGATGTGGTGGTCCATCCTGCCGCCGCAGCAACAGCAGCAGCAGCAGCGCCCAGTGGCACGCATGCCATTGCAGCCAGTCAAGGCTCCACCACCTCGGCAGAAGGGAGCTGTTTCTCTTTGCCATCATCTCCCGGTCCAGATGATCCTGCTCCTCGCTACTCATGGCCCCAACAGTCGTTCAGCGAGGCGATTGCAAAGAGACAACAGTATGCGTCCAACCATCCTAAGGTGCAGAAGCTGACCGTACTCCTGTCCAAGTTGTTGGTGCTGCAGTCCCTCCCTTTCCAAATGGTGGACTCTGCACCGTTCAGAGAACTAATGGCTTGTGCCGAGCCGAGATGGAGAGTTCCAAGCCGTTATTTATTTTCCAAAAAGGCAGTACCAGCACTTCATAAATATGTAGAACAGAAGGTGGGACAGTCCTTGAGCTTATTGGTTTGTTCCAAGTGCACGGCAGCGCGGATTCTGGAGCTGTAACTACGGTCGGGGCCAGAAACATGTCCTTTACGTCCCACTGAGTGAATGTGCTTCCGGCCCAGACACACCAACAACTTGGACATGAGACGCCGCTTTCTCCTCCACGTTGTCAAACTGCGGCTCCTGCGCCAATGTCCGCCTCCTCCCCCCACCACCATCTCAGCCTCCACAAGAACTGCTCCATCATACCACATGTGGTAGGGCACAGGGGTGTCACGCAGTTCTACACCTGGCTTGCCTGGGCCCGAACGAAGTCACACAAGGGAGGAACTGTCCGTGCCCATGCAGCAAGAAATCGATGTGTGGTTTTCCCTCCGCGCCAACTGCAAATCGGAACCTTGGTGTTTGGACAATGGGAGGAACATGGTGTCCGCGCTGCACCGAGGAGGGATGGTCCATGCGCCCTGCATGCCGCACGTGTTTAATCTGGTTGTAAAAAGGGTTTCCTGAAGCCCTTCCACCGATCTTCAGAAGAGTCTGAAAATGACCAGGAAACTGTGCATGCACTTCATCCATTCCTACAAACCAGGAACACCCTCCTCGAGTTGCAGCGGCAGAACGTCCTCCCCCAATACACTCTGATCTTCTTTGTTTCCACACGTTGGAATTCCAGCCTTCAAATGGTGTACCTACTGTATTAACAGAGAAAGGCCATTAACGTTTTTTTTGATGATCAAGGCGGACAGGAGTACTGCCATGTGTAACTTGATGCCAGCCAGTGGCAGCTCATGCGTGACACCTGCCGTTGTTGAGGCCATTCGAGGAGGCCCAAAATATTTGTCATCGCCAGGACTACGGGATGAAAACATCATTCCACTGCTCATGTCCTGGAACAGATGCTGAAAAATCTGTCTAGGCAGGGGACTGGAGACGTGGCGACTATATCTCGCGGCCACATGAGTCCGGTGGGGACTGAAATGGAGGAGAAGGAGGGGGAGGAGGAAATTGGAGCAAAGCATTGTCTGGTGAAATGAGTGGATTTTCTACCCGGGTGACAAGAGAGGAGGAGCAGGAGCAGCTGGAGGAGGTATATGGAGATGGGAAGACGAGGCAGATGACCCGCAAGCACCGTGGCAGTATACAGTGGAGATGGAGGCAGGACCCCTCGAGTCACTTGTGCAAGGGCCCCAGCAAGCTTTTTGGGCCCTGCTAGTGCCCAGCCGAATGGGTCAGCATCCGGCAGAGGGATGACTCTGGCTCCCACCCTATTAGACCCTCGCTACCGGTGCAAAATGAGACCCTTTTTTCCCAGCTTTTTGAGAGGGAGACAAACTCAAATACAATAGGGAAATCCTCCGTATCCAGTTGGCCGCTGCCTATGTGTGGCATCGCCCTCCTCTGACAGGTCTGACCGGGTTCTTCAGCGCTCACGTACTACAGCCGGCTGCTGGGGGAAGGTGGGGGGATAGGAGCAGTACAGCTCCATCACACAACCTAAGTCTGGAGCCCACTGATGAGCAGCTTCCTTCACCCCCCCTAGTGAGGAGGGCAGTCGCCAGCAGCAGCAGGACCTGGAGCAGACCCTGAACCAACAGGTGGTGCCTACTTGGACAGCACTCTGCCACCCCAGTTAGAAGATCCGCTAGACTACTGGGCAGCCAAACTGGATGTGTGGACGCAACTTGCCGAGTTTGGCAGTGGAGAAGCTGCCCTGCCCGGCCATATGTGGCATCAGAGCGGGTGTTCAGTGTGGCGGGGGGCCCTCGTTACCCCAAGGAGAAATCCGCTTGTCCACGTGAAAAAGTGGAACGACGGACCTTTGTCAAGATGAATCAGGCGTGGATCGGCCAGGATTTCCAAACACCAATGCCTTAGGCGTCAGACTACATCAGCCATGATGCCTCACCCAAACTGTGAGAAATGAGTCTGGGTTCAAACTACCTGCCTTAGCCACTAATCTGATGCCACCACCCGCCTGATGCCACACATCTGCTGATAGTTTCTCCATCTGCCATCAACCATCTTTACCAGGGACTGGTATTGCCACCCACCTCCACACTCTGTCATTGGGCCACTGTCTGACCTCATGCTGCTGCCGCCGTCACCTTTCCCCTCTCTGTCTTAGCCACTCTGTGGCCTACTCCATTTTTTGCCCCTCCAGAAATTTATTGTGCCACTGTCTGACCTCATGCCCGCTGCTGTGGCTGCTGCCGTGACCTCCACACTGTATCATTGTCCCACTTTTGTGGCCTACTCCTGTTTTTTTGCCCCTCCAGAAGGTCATTGTGCCACGGTCTGACCTCATGCTGCTGCTGTGGCTGCTGCCGTGACCTACACACTGTGTCATTGTCCCACTCTGTGGCCTATTCCTGTTTTTGCCACCTCCAGAATGTCATTGTGCCACTGTCTGACCTCATGCTACTGCTGTGGCTGCTGCCGTGACCTCCACACTGTGTCACTGTGCCATTCTGTGGCCTACTCCTGTTTTGCCACCTCCAGAATGTTATTGTGCCACTGTCTAACCTCATGCTGCTGCTGTGGCTGCTGCCCCTGATCCCACACTGTGTCATTGTCCCCAAATCTGTGGCCTACTCCTTTTTTTGCCACCTTCAGAATGTTATTGTGCCACTGTCCCGACCTCATGCTGCTGCTGTGGCTGCTGCCGTGACCTCCACACCTGTGTCATTGTCCACTCTGTGGGCCCACTCCTGTTTTTTTGCCCCTCCAGAATGTCCATTGTGCCACTGTCTGATTTCATGCTGCTGCTGTGGGTTTCTGCCGTGACCACACACTGTGTTATTGTGCCACTGCCTGACCTCATGCTGCCGCTGTGGCTGCCGCCGAGCCCTACCCCCTGTCATTGTGCCACTGTCTGACCTCATGCTGCTGCTGTGGCTGATGCCGTGACCTACACACTGTGTCATTGTGCCACTGTCTGACCTCATGCTGCTGCTGCCGTGCACTCCACTCTCTGTCATTGTGCCACTCTGTGGCCTACTCCTGTTTTTGCCACCTCTAGAATGTCATTGTACCACTTTCTGACCTCATGCTGCTGTGGCTGCCGCCGTCACCTCCACACTCTGTCACTGAGTTGCCACCTGAGCCCTCAGCTTGTTTTTTTCCAGCTTTCTCTGACATGACTTCATCAGGCTACATTCCCTTCAGTTTTTTTGGTCAGTTTTGCCCTCCCTTAAGTGCCCAGGGAAATTTTATAGTGAAGCGATTCTAAGAGCGGCGGCAGTCATGTGCGTGTCATACTAAAACACAACATTGTATGAAGACCAAACCAAGCTCCCTCTGCATATTTAAAGCAGGCACAATGTTCTACAGCACCCTAACAGGCTCAGTGCAGCCCGGAAAAAGCGTTTTTTTAAACGTGATTCGTCCCGAAGTAATTCGGAACGAAGTTGTTTTTTGCCGAGAAATTCGGCGAAGTGAACGAACCGAATTTCGGGAAATTCGCCCATCTCTAATTACGACACTAACAGCTCCCAAATTTTATTGCATTTTTGGTGCACACTAAGCTTCCCACTCTTTTGACAGGGCCAAACCTCTTTTGCCAACAAGGTGCAGGAGTGATTAGAAACTGACTAAAACACATAATGAATGTGGTGTAAAGCATATACAACTTTATTTTTTTGGTGCACATTGTGCCACAATTCTGAAACAACTGTCTTGATATATGTGGCCCATATTGTTTCACAGCCTGCTCTGTATGAGGCTGCATAGTTGCAGACCTGTCATAGTATGCGTGCTAACCCCCCATATACAGTCAAAAGCATCTATAATGGGCATGTTAGCATTGGAACTAGACCATAGCGGGATGGAAGAAGGTGACCTACTATGATAAATTATACTTTCAATGCATGTGCATTCCTTAATTGGAAAAAAGATGGCACCAGGATATTCTATGCAAAGAAGGAAAGCAGGATGCAGTGCATTGCTCTGGGCAATGTTCTGCTTCAGAATCTTGGCTCATGACATTCAGTGGAAATTAATTTGATATGCACCACCTACTCCGACAACATTGTTGCAGACCACATACACTCCTTTACAGCAATAGTATTCCTTGATACTAGGGGCCTCTTTCAACAAGATAATGTGCTCTGCAGCACTGCAAGCAATATTTGTGAATTGTTTAAGGAACATGACAGAAAGTTCAAGGAGCTGACTTTCCTTTCAAATTTCTAAACCCGATAAAGAATCTTTACGATTTACTGGGATAAATCGGAGCAATAGAAGCCCAACATCACAATTTACAGGACTCAGAGGAACTGCTGATGATGCCTTGGTTCCCGAAACTACAGGGCACCAAGAAAAGTCTTGGGTTGATGACATAACGGTGGATGGTTCCAATGTTAAGTCTGCATGATGTGTAATATAACTGAGACTAGTCTTATAATAAAACTGCAGACTTGTAGAGTTACTCTTTTCTTTTTTTTTATCATGTCAAACAGAGAACATTGGTATAGAAAAGAGTGTAAGTTCAGCCTTGACCTGTATGTAATATCAGTATTGTTTCCTCTTTAGTTCACTCTTTTAAAGGTTTCAATTGCTGTTTTTTCTCTGACTTGCCGGCCTCAAAACTTTTAGCCATGGCTGTGCAATAATGAAACACAATAAAAAAAGAAAGTCTAAACATTTTCAAGGTTAAGAACAAAAAGGTAGGACATTAAAGTACATAAACAAAATGTGGAGGAGCATGATGCAGAGAAATTGAAGCCACCACTTTGCTTTGAATATGGTCAACCAGTGACGATACTTACTTAATACTCTTATAGCTTCAAGAACTCTCCGAAAATTGGCTGGTTATCATTGTCAACTAACGTTTCCTATATTGTCTTCAGGCAGAGTAGAGATCCGCTCGAGAAGATTGCCCAATATCCTACCTGACAGCTAATCAAGAGTTTTTTATGTCTTGTCTGAAGCCATAACAATCTCTTTTTAAGGCTTTAGGAAGATGCTTTCAATTCAGCCTAGATTCCATTTAATGCATCTAAGTCTTTGTAGATGTTTTGAAGCTGGTTATATTTTTTTATATTATAGATGTACTGTATTAGAGAGAGAATAAGGAATAACTGTTACTTTAAGGCCAATATATAATTAAGTAGTAAAGTTTATTCGTTCATAATAGTTGTATGATTTTTAATGGTAATTGGTTCTTATGCCCAAAATGTCACCCAACATTATGCAAAATGAAGTTTAAACAAATTAATAAAGATAAAGTAAGTTCTTATATGTGATCTCAGAAAGAGCTGCTGGGAACTGGAAATCACTCTGTATTCTGAGGACAGGAGCTTCTTTGGGTCATGCACTTATACTTAATGTACCAGAAAACAATAAAATGGGGCCATCTCGCCCATAGGAGCTGCTCATCCTACAGGTAAAAAGCAGTATGGAACATGTAGTACCTCACTGTTCCTTAGAGAGTTGGTACTACACCGCCAATCACTGCATGCATTGCAATAATACAGAAGTTAATGGGTTGGAACTTCCAGACAATTATGTGTCTGAAATCATCAGTATTTGTGACATTGTGTGGTGAGTGAATTTAAGATACAATATCCTAGGAAAGACCATTGAATGCTGAAAATGTTGTATCCAGAGGCCTAAGTAACTTGAGAGACCACCATGTTATTATGAGATGCATGCCTCTTTACAAATTTGGCACATATTTTAGTTGTCTGTGCACCAGAAAAGCTAATCAATATCAGCTACAGTATAGCTGGTGTAAGTTATTGGAACTGTGTCAGGCTTTCCTCATCCCTTTTAAAATGTGCAGCAAACTTTTTATGCTACAAAACTGTTGCAAAGTTCCTATTAAGTTGTTTATTAATATTTATCTCTTATTTTCAGTATCAACATATTTAGCAGTGCTGCACACAGACTGTAATCCTCCACCTTAATCCCTGTGAGCAGTAAGGCTATGTTCACACGGCTTATTTTGTGGCGCATTTTGCCACTTATTGCGAGCGTACTGCGCTCCCATACAAGTGAAATGCGCCCCAATCATTACGGTAATCCACAGTTCTCAGAGAGAACTATGGATTACACCTCCTCTCCCCGGGCGTACAATATGATTCTATTGCACGCGCGGGGAGATAATTGACATGCCATTTATTTGTGACGCAAAAGAAAGTAATGCTTGTCTATGGGGCCGATGGGCTTCCGGCTCCCCCGTGTTGCGGGAGAACTTGCCGATCAGCGCAACTCCCGAAGACCCGGCGTAATTGCGGGGCGTACTGTACGCACCGCAATTAAGCTATGTGAACTTACCCTAAGGGTGTGTTCACACATGTTAGATCTGCTGCAGATTTTGTCCAGGATTAATTGCGGATTTAGCACAGATTTTTTTTACATTGGTTTTAATGGAGGCAAAATCTGCATGAAAAGTTCCAGTGTTTATATACACAATGGGTGACATGCATGAAATTTGGCATGTTAACACTACATTTCATGTGCATAATAATGGTATATAATGCATCTGAATTATGAACCCGCTCTACAGCAGGTCATAAATCAGGCGCATTCTAGCGCTCAGATGCCATTTCTGGCTCAGGTATACCACTTTGAAAGTGCTCTACCTTTTCCAACACTCATGAGCCTAGAATTACCGTAGGGAAGCTATAAATATGTAGCTTCGCTACGGTTCTAGTGCGCCCCGCCTACCGCAAGAGATTTAAACATGTATGAACGGGGCTGTGCCTGACATCAGGCTGAAAACACTTCCGATATCTGGCTTTGAAGTAAATTTTAATTTGATAGATTACAAAAAAATGTTTGGGCTATGTCTGGCATTGCACATCCGTTGCAATTATTCCATTAGGGCAGAGCTGCAGTATCAGACACAGCTCTAAATAAGAATGGCACTGTTAGAGCTTGTCCCCACGGCACTGGTTTTTAGTCGGTTTTACAGATGGTTTTTGGATTTGAAAACCATTTGTAAACTGAGTGTCAGCCTGTCACGTCAAGGGATGTGCAGTGAGCCCTGACTGGAACCCAGCCCACTTTCCCTGCCTGCTTGACGTGCTGCCCTAGGCGGCAGACGGCAACTGGGCGACAGTCCCTGCTCTGCCTAAGTGCTGGGGCAGTCAGGAAGTAGAATAGTAAGACAGTCCGGGTCAATACCAAATAAGGAACGACAAAGCCACAAATCAGAACCAGAGGGATACACGTAAACAAGCCGAGGTCAAGAGTAGTGTTGAGCGATTTTTATCGACAAAGTTGAAATCGGCAAGGTTTTTATGGTGATCGAAATTTCCAGATCATGCGATAATTAATGTTAAAAACTGAGCATCATCTATTAAATGGGGCCTTTTCGGCGCTTCCTGTAATTTTGGCGGCCAGCAAATCAGATTACAGAATAGAGCAGGTGAGATGTGTGTGCGACGTCATGACTGGATGTGTATGGTTGCGATTGGCTGGAAAAATCACATGACCTCGTTTTACATAGAACAGCGTTTCCTGTTTCAGCCTCATGTCTCTCAGCGTCTCAAAAGGGACAGGACCTGCGCTCTGCCTGGGGCCCAAACAGCTCAGCGAAATTAGTCTATTTCTGCACAAGAAACCTCTACTATTAGCTGTGATCCTTTCCCAAATTTTAGTTATATTAGAGATTTGAAGATTTTAGTATTATACTAGAGAATTTTTAAAGCAGCATCTACCGCTGTAAATTTCACGGCGGGGGAACGGGGGGGGCCCGCGGCGAACACAGACAAGCCTATCTATAAAGAACACTGGATAAAGTTCACCAAGACTTAGTGTAGACATTGTAGTGGAATATCTTATTATTAAATTTGCTATTGAAATATTTCCGGGTTATTGGGCAGCCTGAACTTATATTGGACAAAATCATTTCTAGTAACTGCAGTCTCTTTGTTAGGTGCAAAACCCCATTTTTATTATTAGTATACTTTTCAGATATTGTTCCATTTTAATTTACCCTTTTACACCTGTGACTTTTGATATATCCACCTGCAGTTAAATTACAATCCAGAAATCTTGTAGTCAGCACGGGTTTGTTTGTTGCCAAAAATACCGTGTATCATACGAAAACATAACATTACGTGTTTTTTTACTTTGCGCACCCACATTGTTCATTGACGCAGCATCCACGGGAAATCTTAAAACAGCAATTCTATATTCACCACAGGTGAATTGAAAGTGCAAAAAATACCGTTTATTATACCAAAACCCTAAAAT
Source organism: Phyllomedusa bahiana (assembly GCA_025379985.1). NCBI lineage: Eukaryota > Metazoa > Chordata > Amphibia > Anura > Hylidae > Phyllomedusa > Phyllomedusa bahiana. The sequence continues at coordinate 112,711 of JAODAL010005778.1, read as the reverse complement.
TACTGTTTTTTGATTTTACACACCCAGCATTTTTTCAATGACGCAGCTCTACGTAAATCTTAAAACAGCAATTCATATTCACCACAGGGGGAATTGAAAGGTGCAAAAAATACCGTGTATCATACGAAAACTAACACATACGTGTTTTTGACTTTTGCGCACCCACTTTGTTCATTGACGAGCATCCACGTAAATCTTAAAAAAGCAATTCTATAGTCACCACAAGGTGAATTGAAAGGGGCAAAAAATACCGTGTATTAACGAAAAATAAACAGATACAGACATAACGAACTCCTTTTCCCGGGACTTTTTAATCTGGGGTCAGACAGGTTTAATGGTCATACTGTGGTCCCGGACAGGTATAGTCAATGTCCAGTGTCAACTAAAATGGTGGTTGAAAGACTCCTTTTTGCGGCACTTTTTAAATCGGGGGTCATGCAGGTTTGGGGGTCAATGCTGCGTTCCAGGACAGGGATATTTAATGTCCATTCAAGTAACATGATGGTTCAAATCATACTGCCTTCGGCACTTTTTTAATTTGTGGGTGATGCAGGTTTAAGGGGCAGGCTGTGGTACAAGACAGGGATAGTGAATGGTCTGTGACTTTTTTTTTGTGACTTTTATAACCTAAGTGTGTTGCCTAAATGTAGCACGTAACCATTTGACTGTTGTGGATGTTAATTTCAGCTTCTCCACCTTGTTTTGGGGGCAATAATGAAGGGGGTTGTTGCTCTCCCATAGACTTTAATGGTAATCGCTCATAATCGATGCTCACTATCGAAAAACCTTATCGATAGCGGCCGACTATCGACTATCGCTCGATCTCGATAGCCAACGCAATCGCTCAACACTAGTCAAGAGCCAAACGGGTGCGAGGTACAAAAACAGGAGACAAGGCGAAGTCAGGAGAACAGGCCGGGGTCAGGTATACAGATAAGCAAAACCAATAACAAAACAAGTAACAAGGTAGCCAGGAATAATCGCAGGGGCTGCACTCAGCCTTCAGGGAGTTTTTAAAAGGGATTCCTCGATACCGCCCCTGCAGCTGATTGGAGCGGGCCCCCAGGTCCTCCCATTGGCTGGTGCACAAAGTCCCCTGTCAGGGGTGGCTGGGCGTCTGTCACTCACAAAGCTGTCAGCAGCATGAGCATCAGGGTGCGGTTGCGAATCAGCTGCTGCAGCTTGTTGATCCCTGTAGCCTGAGCACAGCCTAGCCCTGACACAGCCTTTACATTGATTTAAATAAAAAATCCATACAGCAGTCCACACTGCACGGATTTTCCGCCAGACAGCTTTTTACACCACCGGAATTCCTAAAAATTTAAAACATGTTCATTTTTCCGCCCGCTTTTCGGGCAGAACATGAACATGTGGGTGCAAAGGGGGAGGATTGGAACCCGCAAAACGCGGACAAAAGCTATCCACCATCATGCCAAAAAAAGACAAATTACCGGTATTGTGACTGTGCCGTGTAAACGCACCCTTATAGAAAAAAGCAGATGTTAATTTGGATAATCCTGCTGATTCTGGGAAAAAAGTAGACTCTTTTCTCTAGTCTCATACAACCCTTCTAATTTCACTGGTCAACATATTTCATGTTACTGAAATAAAATGAGACATTTCTTATCAATTTTTATGTGCACAACACGAATATGACAGTCAAAATGCTAAATTGGCTCTAGTTTTTTTGTAATTTGCAATTATAGTTTACATCACGAAATGCATGCCAACATTGATAGGCCTATGGTTGATATCTGTGAAAAAACAAGTTATAGATTACGTCTTAGATTTCTTTGCCTGTCTCTTGTACAGCGGTTTATGAGCATCTCTGGGGAGTGTCCAGCAGTAGTCAGCCAGCATGGTAGTTGGTCATTTTCCCTGGTATCTTTTTTTCCATTGTTGTGATTTTTTATGAAAACTTTTTCCCTGTTCACATGACCCCAAAACCCAGTTGTCGGGAAAAAAATTCGATGGGAATGAAAGGGAAATTTAAACTTTAAAGAATATTTTCAGCCAAATTTTTTTGAACCCCTGCATCAGCATTCTTCTACTAGTTCCTTGAAGTTTTTTTTCCCCCCAACCTTTTTATTCTTTTTTCGAAACACCCCGGAGGGAAGTTGGGTTTAAATGTATCTCTCGAAAGGTACCCACAAAAACTCTCTCTTAATCTTTGCCCCACTGAGCTGAGGGAATATTTCATGCAGGTAGCGGGAAAAAAAATTTCCGGGGCTAAAGGTTTTTATGGGAAATTCTTCATTAAACCCCCAGTTTGTTGCCCCCCTTTTTTCCCGAGCACTGTGATGAAATGAAAAAGGGAAACCCGATTGTTTCTAAAGGGCCAGCAAAGAAAATATGAGACCCGTTTTTATTTTAAATTTGGGGTCAGTTTTTGACCTGTTCCCCAGTATTTTTTTTTTTCAAAGATTGTCAATATTCTAAACCAAACTTCCCGGGGTTTTTTGGGGAAAAATCTAATTACCTCATGTCTGATACATACACTAGGGTACATTTGTATAGCAAAATTAAGGGGATAACAGTAGGTGATAAATATAGCGGGAAAAAAATATTTTGTCAGCCACTAATTCTGCAAGTTCTCCCACTTAAAAAGATTTAGAGAAAGGTTTTGTAATTGACCTTTATAGGGAGATCTAACTATGAAAAACCAAAATGAGAAAACAAATCCAGAAGATCTCATTGTCTGATTTGGAAATAATTTATTTGCAAATTATGGTGGAAAATAAGTATTTGGTCAATAACAAAAGTTCATCTTAATACTTTGTTATATATCCTTTGTTGCCAATGACAGAGGTCAAACGTTTTCTGTAAGTCTTCACAAGGTTGGCACACACTGTTGCTAGTATGTTGGCCCATTCCACCATGCAGATCTCCTCTAGAGTAGTAATGTTTTGGGGCTTTCGCTGGGCAACATGGACTTTCAACTCCCTCCAAAGGTTTTCTATGGTATTGAGATTTGGAGATTCTCCCCCATACATATCTGCCTTAATCTCCAGATATCACCCCTCACTCAATCTCCGCTCCTCACAGGACCTTCTTCTCTGCTCTCCCCGTGTCAATTCCTCACATAACCGTCTCCAAGACTTCTCCGTGCTTCCCCCATACTCTGGAACTCACTACCCCAACACCTCAGACTCTCCCCCACTCTCAACAGCCTCAAAAGCAACCTGAAAACCCATCTCTTCAGGATTGCCTATAACCAACAATAACCCCACCACCAGTACACCGGCCCACAAACATGTCTGCCCCTCACCTTCTGTCTCTTCCCACCTTCCTTTTAGAGTGTAAGCCCTCACGGGCAGGGACCTCTCTCCTTCTGTACCAGTTGTTAGTTATTAATTTGTCACCTTTGTACTTGTTTGACCTATGTTATGTATGAAACATGAATGTACAGCGCTCTGGAACCAAGGGCGCTCAAAAATAAATAATAATAATAATTGTTATGTTGAAAGACCCAGCCACATTTCATCTTCAATGCCCTTGCTGATAGAAGGAAGTTTGCATTCAAAATCTCATGCTACAAGACCCCATTCATTCTTTCATGTACACTGATCAGTTGTCCTGGTCCCTTTGCAGAGAAACAGCTTCAAAGCATAGTGTTTCCACCCCCATGCTTCACAGTAGGTATGGTGTTTTTGAGATGCAACTCAGCATTCTCTCTCCTCCAAACGTAACGAGTTGTGTTTCTACCAAACAGTTCTACTTTGGTTTCATCTGACCATATGACATTCTCTCAATACTCTTCTGGATCATCCAAATGCTTTCTAGCAAACTTAAGATGGGTTTGGACATGTACTGGCTTAAGCAGGGGGACACATCTGGCACTGGAGGATCTGAGTCCCTGGAGGCATAGTGTGTTACGGATCTTAACCCTTGTTACGTTGGTCCCAGCTCTCTGCAGGTCATTCACTAGGTTCACCTGTCTGGTTCTTGGATTTTTGCTTAACGTTCTTGTGATCATTTTGACCCCACGACATGAGTTCTTGTGTGGAGTCCCAGATCGATATTTCTCCCACAGTTGATTTCTTCACACCAAGCTGCTTGCCTATTGCAGATTCAGTCTTCCCAGTCTAGTGTAGGGCTACAATTTTGTTTCTGGTGTCTTTCGACAGCTCTTTGGTCTTCATCATAGGGTTTGGAGTGTGACTGTTTGAGGTTGTGGACAGGTGTCTTTTATATTGATAACAAGTTCAGACAGGTGCCATTACTACAAGTAATGAGTGGAGAACAGAGGAGCCTCTTAAAGATGAAATTATACGTCTGTGAGAGCCAGAAATCTTGCTTGTTTGTTATTGACCAAATACTTATTTTCCACCATAATTTGCAAATAAATTCTTTCCAAATCAGACAATTTTGTCTCTCATAATTGAGGTCTACCTATGATGTCAATTATAGGCCTCTATCATCTTTTAAAGTGGGAGAACTTGCACATTTGGTGGCTGAATAAAAACTTTTTCCCCACTGTAACATTCAAAGGAAGAAGTTCTGAAGCTTTACAACCAACTTCTATTGACTTTATTGAGAACAGAAGTTTATAGTAGATACTCTAGGAAGCTCCATTAGTTGTTTTAAGCATAAGAATAGACTGACTATGGACCATCCCTTTAACTGTCAAAATGCACAACTTTTTAGAACAAGGTTTTTTTTTACATTGCGGGATAGCATTACCTTGTTTCTCATATATATGATTCTTGTTTAACTGTTTGTTTTCTTCATTGTTGAAATTTAGCTGCTCGCCTATAACCCTTGATTAATTACACCCTAGAGTATGTTGGCAGGTAGATCAGGTTCTAAGTGTTTTTACAATTGTTGTAAATGTGGCAATAAATGCAAACCATAGAAATAAAAGTTTAGAAGTAAAAACCTGGAACTACCAGAGTTTAGTAAAATACAAGAAGCCGCATAGCAAAACAATAAATAAATTACCTGATCGTTACTTGCTGTGGTACAGGATTTATTTGACCACTATGAAACAAAATGTGTAGTAGGAACTTTGGCAAAGTCAGCTTTGGATGAATTTTACAATGCTGTTGTTTTTAAGCTGCTCAGACTATCAGGAATGTTATTGCTATGATTTTATTGCTACAACCCTGGCTTGGCTACAAGTACAAGCTGTATAATGGTGTCAGAGTTTTATATCATGTTAGTAATGCAAGACAGGTTTTGTGTACTGCTCAAAGGTGCTCTTTTCTGAAAGAATGCAGCGTGTGCATAAAATGTTAAGAATTGTGGCCTTTTAGCTCTAGATGAACACAGACCTGCAACGTACCCTTATTTTGTGTACTTTTTTCAGCAATTTCTAGGAAACTGGAAAATATCCAATATTTTGACTGTTTCAGCTCCTACAAGGGTTGTTACACAGCTTCTCCAGACTCCTGCAAAGCTAATTTACAGAGTTATCATGTAGTACTATCCCCACTCTATATCACTCTCAAAGCTAGATAGACTTACCACCCAGCTGTCCTAGAATCTGAAAGATAAGACAAATTTTGCATTTACCTTTAACAGAATGACAGACAAAAACAACTAAGGGATTTGACTTGGACGCTTGTTAGCAATGAGACTAAACCGTGTCATTCCCGACCAAAGCAAATCCAAGCAGGTTCTGCTTCAAAGATTGGATACGTCCATTCTTTTTTTATTTCGTGCCACGGATTTGAAATCCTTGGAATGGAAAATCCGCGCTGCAGTTTGTAGAGTGAATTACAGCACAGATTGGCCATTTATATGAATGAAAGTCTGTTTGCTAGCACAAGGATTTTTTAAAGTGGAATCTCATGCGGCATTCATAAGGGACTTCACGTTAAAGTCCATCCATGCATTTTAAACAACACATTAGAACAGAAAACGAAGCTATATTTATGATCAATTTGGCACATTCTTAGAATCTGTTCTCTGATTTTTTACTATCTATAGACTGGCTTAGCTTACACTTTAGCCAATAATTGTGCTAAAATTTTGATATAATTTTTGGTGCACAATGTTGGACACCAAGCCATGCCACCTTGTCAAGCAAGTTAAAAAATTCGAAAAAAGTGTCTGATACTGATAAAAAACATATAGGACGACATTTCCGAAAATTGGCATTGCCACGCCAGATTTTAGTAGCATTTAATCAGTGTAAAATAAGTATGATACTTTCAAAAATCTGGCATCTGGTATACCTTGCATAGCAAACATAATGCGGCTAAAAATTCGCAGTGCGCCCAAAAAGGCAATCGCGGAGCATAGCTTATCAGTCCTAGTGTATGTAATCCACCTATCGAGGTGTATTGCGGAACGGAGGCGCATAACCAGGGGCGTAACTTTGGTTCAAAAAGTGGGGGGGACCAATTTTCCCTCATCCCCTATCTTCCTATCCCTGCCTCCCTCCCTCCTTCACTCGCCTTCCCTTTCACTTCACTTCCCCTCACTTCCCTTTTCTCCCCTGCTCTTAGTGCAGTGAAGCGGCCCCCTCTAACCCAGCTAGGAGGTCTAAGGGAGTGCTGTGAGCTAACCCCGGCAGGTCCGGGCGGAGTCCTTATGGCAAACACTTTTGATGCAATCAGTAAGGTTATGAGTGACTTTCTAATTACTGAAGTTTAGAGCTGGACTGGGACTAAAAAGCAGCCCTGGCAATGAAACCGAACAAGCTCCTGACAATAGTTCCCCCTCTAGATGGAAATAAAAATTTCGCTTAACCCCTCCCATCCCCCATCACTACATTAAATTTATACACACAAGAGAATGAGGAAAATAAAAGGACCCAATCATACTGTACCACAAAACTTATTTTATTGCATGCCATGCACCAGAAATGACATCATTCATTGCTCCCCAGAAATTAATTATATTACACGTGATAGCCACATAAATTGCATTACTAACTGCACCTTAGAAATGAATTGCACATTGTACTAAAAATAACTGTACTCCAGAGATTACATTACACACCTTATCCCAGAGATTACATTACACAATGTACCCCAGAGATTAGTACATTACACACTGTACACCAGACATTACATTATCTACTGTACCCCAGAGATTACTACATTACACACTGTACACCAGATATTACATTACCCACTGTACCCCAGAGATTTCAACATTATACACTGTACCCCAGAGATTACTACATTACACACCATATACCAGATATTACATTACTCACTGTACCCCAGAGATTAATACATTACACACTGTACCCCAGAGATTAGTTTACACACCGTACCCCAGATATTACTGCATTATTCACCATACCCTAGAGATTATTACAATACACACTGTACCACAGAAATTGTGTGTGTGTGTATATATACATATGTTGAACACAGACACACTACACACTTAGGGTGAGTGCACATGATGGTTTTTCAGCACTGACAGTGTCGTTTGCTTGTTGGAAATTTGGCGCTTGCAAATGCAGAATTCCAATGAGCAAACGACCCAGACTGCTCGAGGCAGATTTCTTCTTCCTATCCATTATTGCTGTTAGTGCATAAAACACCTCAAAAATACTTTGTAGGCACTGACAGTACACACCGAAAATACTCAAGTAAAATCAGTGTCATCTAAACGACACTGATTTTACATAGGATATAATGTAAATCAGTGTTCTGCCAGTTCTGAGGCAGATCCAGTACTGAATCCGCCCCCGAATTAGCCTTCATAGCTTCTGCATGAATGTACCTTTAAGGTATGTTCACACGGTGTATAACGGGGCGTGCTGTGCACTCTGCTATTTGCCGGGTGTTTTAGAAGTAAGCGCTGGCCAGTCCACACTTCTAAAATGCTGCGGGGCCGGCCCCATTCACTTTCAATTTCCGCGGTGCGTAAGTTCAGGGAAGAAGTGACATGGCTAGACACATTGCTGTACAGTATATACACATCTCACATATACAGAACATAACCTACTCACATGCACACACAACGCCTGGCACCCTTGTCCCCTCCCTACCTGTCTTCTGTAGTCTGGTACAGTTGGCATTTGGCAAGAGCTTCTCTTCTTCTCTGATGAGGGCTGAGCATAGGGGAAATGGTATACTGTACAATGAGAGGGAAAGATAGAGCCCCAGATACAGAGTGTGCTGGACTGTGAGCAGCGTTCTGATTGATAAAGTAGCCCCTGCTGACTCCTGCTCTACCAATCAGCGTTGCTCTCACTCTGCACTGACACTTGAGGCTGCTACCTACTCTGTCCCCCCAAGATGCACATAAATAGTACCCCCCTAAAGTTACACCTATGCGCATAACGTATCATTACTAGTGTATGTAATGCACCTCAATAGGTGCATTGCGTTGTAGAGACACACAGAGTATCATTGCTACTATATGTAATGCGCCTTTTTAGGCGCATTACAATGTGTCACGCCCGGTGTATAATGCGCCTAGTTTTGGTATATTACAATTCATTTACATCGAAAATATGGTGTCAAGAGTATTTTTGGCGCAGAATAGACCAAAAAAAGGTGTGTGCTTATTGGGACATGTCGCCCTTTATATATCAGAATTTTCTTGCAGTTTCCATAGTATGTCTGCCTCATAGCATTATAAGAGGAGTAGCTTGAAGCACTTAGGGTACAAACTCAAAAGAAATCCCTCCACCACTGATGTCCTTTTTTAAATTAAAGGTACTGTGTATCATAATTTTAGAACATAATTTTTTTCTATAGTGCTCTAAATCTTATGCTTCTCTTCACACAGTAATCAAAGTTTTTGATGCCTGCTGTCACCACTAAGGTGAGCTGTCTGTATATTTTGATTTAGTTTTTGTAGTTTTTTTATTTTTATTTTTGGTCCTTGTTTTTTTTTTTTTTTTTTAAAGCAACATGCTCTAGCTATTACATTTTTCAGCCGTTTTTTATAGGCTTCTCTAAATAAAAAAAACTCACTAAAAACTGCCTAAAAGATGCAAATCACAATAAGCAAAAAAAAAAAAGATTATATTTTAAAAATATCATTTTATGATTTGAAGCAGATGGAGCAATATAGTGCCAAAAACAAAAGAAACTATATTTACTATTTTGCCTAGGCAAACTAAACTCTATCAGTTCCTATCTATAAACACAAACGTAACTTTTATTATATCTACTCTTAACCTCTAACACACTATTTAAAACCTGATCTCTATCCATCATTTAACCCTTGTTGTTCTGAAAGAGGAATAATCCCTTTATCCTAGTTTGTGGAACCCCACCTATTAACAGAGAGCCTATATCTATAGCAAGTACAGCTCATAGGGATCCCAAGCCAACTACTTGGGCATCGTCCCTAATCTCATAGACAAGACAATAAGGCCCTGTGACACCGTCTGCAGCAGGTGACACTGAGCAGGGAGAGTCACAATTTAAACTCATGCCTGACGTTTTAAATTGATCATTGTTAAATGTCAATGTTGAAGCAGATGGACAATATAATGCCAAAAACAATACATATTTACTATTTGCCATAGCAAACTTAGACCTATCATTCTCTATCTATTAAACACTAAAATAACTTTTATTATATCTGACTTGACCTCTACATCACTATTAAAAACCTGACCTACCTCACATTTAAGCCTGATTGCTCTGAAGAGAATAACTCCCTTTCTATCATCAAGTTTGGTGGAACCCCACCTATTAACAGGAGAGCTTTATATCTATAGTAGAAGCAACAAGGGTTAAATGATGAGGATAGAGATCAGGTTTTTAAATAGTGTGTATAGAGGTTAAGAGTTAGATATAATAAAAGTTACGTTTTAGTGTTTAATAGATAGAGAACTGATAGAGTTTAAGTTTGCCTATGGCAAAATAGTAAATATAGTGATCAAAAGTCACTCTTTGTTCTCTTGCGAGATTCCCAATTTTTTGGAGATTAAAAAACAAAATAAAAACCCACAATACAAGAATTGCTGTTTTTGGTCACTTCATAATAATAATAATAATAATATTAATAATAATCTTTATTTATATAGCGCCAACATATTCTGCAGCACTTTACAAATTCAAGGGTAAACATACAGTCATTACACATTAAAAGTACTTACAAATGAGACACAAGGTGTGAGGGCCCTGCTCGTGAGAGCTTACAATCTATTAGGGTGTATGGGTGAAACATACGGTAAGAAGTGCCAAGTTTACAATGGCCGGCCAATTCATAAATAGGGGGTGGTTTACATGAAAAATGGATGAACCTGCCACCCAGACTGTACATCTTTATACAGATAAGTGACTGTGAGTGCCCTAGTGTAGGGAGTGACAAATGTGTGTGATAGCAGTTAGGGATCTTGGTGGGCCAGACCGAGAAGATGTATTTTCAGGGCCTTCTTAAAACTGTGAGAGTTGTGAATGTGCCTGATCGCCCGCAATAGCATATTCCAGAGAATTGGCGCTGCACGTGTGAAATCTTGTAGGCGGGCATGGGAGGTTCGGATGATTGAGGAATGTAATCTGATATCATCAGCAGAGCGGAGAGCACGGGTAGGGCGTAGACAGAGACGAGGGAGGAGATGTAGGGAGGAGCAGCGCTGTGGAGAGCTTTATGGGTTAGAGTGCTGAGTTTATACTGTATCCTGTACTGGATGGGCAACCAGTGCAGTGACTGACACAGGGTAGAGGTGTCAGTGTAGCGGCTGGAGAGAAAGATAAGCCTGGCTGCTGCATTTTGGACAGATTGGAGAGGGGAGAGTTTGCATCTCTAAAAATCAAAAAAATGTACATGTCCTTGAATAAAAGATACCACTCACCTTATAAAACACAAGCCCACTCATAGGTCCATCAATAAAAAAATAATTAGGAGTCTCAGAATATTGGTCCATGGAATAGAGATAACATATCATCTACATTGAAGGAAAACTCCATAAAACGAAGCCTAACACAAGCAAAATAGTAGAATTGCAGGTTTTTTTTCCATTGCATATCATATCAACTTTAATAGATTTTCAGTAGATAATACAGTAAATTAAATGCTACTATTAAACAATACCACTCCACCAGCAAAAACAATGTAATAGTTCTTAAAAGGTGGGAATGGGAAAAGTAAAATGATATTTTCAAAAATAGCTGTGACATAAAATAGTTGAGGGAAACATTCTGTGATATGGTTGATTTTAACTTATGCCACCAAATGGATGACTCTGACTGATGCTATCCTTTGCCCATAGACGTCAATGTTAAAAAAAAGTGTCTCTGACAGATGCCATTCATTGGCCATCTCTTGCCCATAGGCTGTTGTCATAGGCAAGGAGGAGAAGCAGTGAGAGGACATGCAGGGGGGTTGTGTTTTTTGTATCCTCCTCACTGCTTCTCCGCCTTGCCTGCCAATACACACATCCCCGCCCCTCCTCTTAGCTGCCTTTCCTTTGCATGTGCACGACCTGGGCAGGACAGAATGCTTCCCTGACCAGTAAACAAACACCGTTGCTAAGCCCGTTCTCTAAAACCGTAGCACTTTGCCAATAGTAACCAAGGACGTACATCCTTAGATTTTTGGTCCCCACATTTTCAACTATAATCTTCGTAGTGAGACAACCCCTTTAATAACCAGCTATTTTTTTTAATTTCTTGCCTCCCTGCATTTCAACAGTCATAACTTTTTATTTTTTCTATAACGTAATTGAATGAGGACTTGTTTTATGTGGGAGAAGTTGTAGTTTGAGTTTACATATTAACTACTGTGTAATTTTTATTTTTTAGTTTTTTTAAATTGAAGCTTGAACATAAAAAAAGCGTTTTTTTCTGAATGAATTTTTGTACAATTTTTTTTACAACATTCACATTTCACACTAAGTGACTTTCACGAGTAGCGCCGCAGCCCGCAGTTCGGGCTGCAGGTGCACTCGTTCCTCCGTGTCCCTCCGTGCGCCCGGAGCGAGCGGCGCTGTGGTCCACATATTGAAATTCCTTACCTAGGCTCTCTCTGATTTAAAGGACCAGCACGCCGGTCATTGGTTATTGCTGGACGCTGACCCTATATAATGCTCCACCTCCCTGAAGGCCTTGCCGAATCCATAGTGCCCATTCTCTATGCGAGGAAGCCTTCTAGTGTTCCAGTTTGCCTTTTCTGTGTACCAGTCCCGTCAGCTCACTTTCTCCAACCATGGCTCTTCAGAGCCTGCTCTTATCTTCTGGCCCGTCCCCGACTACGAATTTGTCTACTGTTCCGGTACTGCGTTGCACCTCGGCTACCACCGCAAGCAATGCGCATCAAGGATAGCAACCTGGTGGAATCCCGCCGCAGCAAGTCCATCCCGCCTTGCAGCGGGCTCTGGTGAAAACCTGGTGTGGCCTGTACCACCGCTTGCTGTGGCCCAACGAATCCACTACTCCGGTGCATTACAGTGACCTGTTAGATTAATTCTAATGGTTATTATGGATGTGTGAATTACTAATATGGGTAGGTTTTTTTTTGCATGTAATGTATGCATACTAATTTTTTATTAAAATATTTATTATTTAGTTTATTTTTTTCAATTTGTATGTTTTTTAAATTTTATTTAAATTCCTTTAAGAGATAACTATTGTACAATTTTGGAATTGTATATGCTAATACACAGAGTGTGCACTGACCACAAGCTTAGTATACAGACAGCCCTGAGGATACTCTAGGACCTCATGACTGTCTGTATAGATATTCCTCAGGCTCCATTGTGTCACAAGGAATCCCAGTGACCCGATGGAACAGGAGAATCACCTTGATTATGTCACTGTCACGGATCATGGCAATCAAAGTGTTAAATGGCTGTTTACAGAGACTGCTCTAGGAATGAAGCTGTTAACTAAAGTTCAGCTGTAGCACTGGGAGCCACAAAACCTCCCTGTCTGCACCACCTGACATCTAAATTCGATGGGTGGCCATTAAGAGGTTAATGAATACTTTTTTTTTACTGAATGGTACAAGAATATATTGATTTTGTATGCTAAAAAAATAAGTCCTTAACAAAATTCAAGCAAAGGTAAAGGTGGACACATCTGTCTTTTGTTAGACTGCTCAATTAATTTTATTTCTACAAGCTGACTCTGCAACCTGTCCAGTGTTGTAATTTAAACTTTCATTTCTTTTACATTAGAACTGATGTGCATTTCCTGTAACAAATAATTTCCTTGGAATAAAATGTGTTGGGATGGAAGTTAAACCAGTTAATAGTGAGGGAGTGTTTGAGGGCAGGAAACTAAAAGTGTTAACCAAACTGTCTGGACTTTTATTAGGAAGAAATATTTCTTCTATTCCTGTAAATGTCTAATTATTCTGCATGAATGGTTATTTTTATGGATTTATGTCAGCAATTTATTTCACGGCCAGGTACAATGTGCACCCTCGGTGAAGGGTTGTACTTTGCCAAATAGTCTTCTCTGTCTCATTGGATACAGAAAAAAAATGAAATTCCCTTCCGAATAAACCCCCTTAAAATTCCATTTCTCGTGAATTCTTTAATCGGGTGCAAGTCATTATGTGCTTTGTTGATTCTTAAGTGCAAAGATAATTGCAATGGGCAGCGTGAAAGTGGTTTGATTATTGCCTGTCAACTCTTGTGAATTCTAATAAGTCTAATTGCATAGCATCAATTCATCATCTCAGCATCACTTCTTTTTTATTATTAGCTCTTATGAATTGTAATGTGCTCATAAAGGTTTGTTGTAGTATATCAGTGCTGACATTCCACCTGGCCTGTTGTCATTTTCCGTCCTTACCTAATGCAGTTTCAAAAATTAAAAGTTTATAATGATGTGCCCTTTTCCTGAAACTCATTTCAATTTTGCCTTCCAGGTTGCATGAATAAAATACAGTAAATCACTGAAACATTGAACTTTTGTTATGTTGTTTTATCCTTCTTGATATAGGTTGGTTACCTCTCTGTGCAAAGGAGCTATATCTACACAGCACAGAAAAACGTCCATTTTTCCAGTGTTTTTCGTTTTCTAAAAATGCTGAAAAAAATTACTGAAAAGAGGTCCGATAGACTTCTATAGTAAAAACTGTATTTTGCTCGTTTTATTTGCTGGTCGTTTTTTGAAACATGTTGCAAAAATGACTGAGCAGGGCAGAAAATTCCCTATTAGAGTGTATGTAAAGTGATGTTTTTTGGCACGTTTTTTTGGCAGAAATACATAGCAAATCTATTTCTGTGCATCTCTGTAAAAACGCGTCAAAAAACACAAAAAAGACGCAAAAACGTGCAAAAAATGCACAAAAAGCGCAAAACCCGCAAAAAAGTGGACAAAAAACTCAGTTTTATGAATGTTTTTAGGATTTGGTTTTCAGGTCGTTTTTTTGTCCAATGCTGTGTAGACCTAGCCTAACTGTATCTCCTAGAGGCTGCACATTTTTCTGGAGAACACCATTCTATTGAAAAGTTGTGGGTTGCCGTCTTAACGGGACATTTTAAGACGCAGAGGGAGAGAAAGAAATGGGAATGCAAACCAATGCAAAAATGTCAAACTTTGCAATATGGGCTTAATAGCCGTACTAGCTTCATGTCACAATATGGGTGACATGTATGAACGAGTCATTTTCACTGTCCTGGTGAGAAAGGCGGCAAAAGTGATTGTTCTGTCTTTTTTCCTTATCTATGGCACGTCATAAGGCCAAGTTTGGCGCACTGTGCACCATACTCGGCACTTTGTATTGCGCCAAAGATATGGCAGCGTTCTGGCGGCGTGTGGCACCACAATCGCAATATTAGGCACATTTTTTTAATGTGGGACGGCAAAATTAGGCACATTACTGCTCAAACAGCTTTACCAATTTAAATGTGTAGTCGTAGTGGGACTAGATTTGCCATTAGGGTAAAAAAATATCCCTTATTTCTCAACTTACACCAGTAAAATAATAAAAAGTAATTTATGATCATTATCAAACTATATAATATAATATAAATTCTATAATATAAAATTACATAATATCCAAAAATACTAAATTATCTCCTATAAAATGTATTTTAAATTAATATAATCTAAAATTAATTTAAATTAAATAATATAAATGAATTAAACCAATACAGTATCTACCATAAATCCCGTTCTCAGTCGTGTATTTACGGAGTTAGCATAGTGTTATCAGTGATCACAAACACATCATAGCAGGCTAGAAATAAAATTAAAGCTGTTAGAATAGCATGTCAGTCAAATAGGAACTATGGTAGTGATCTTGCTTGGCGCGCCATAGGTCTCAGTGAAACTATTACTATACATACTATGTAAAAATCAATAACAAAAATTTGTAATTATAAAAACAAACTCTCAAGAAATTTTTATTGTTAATATAATACATTTTATATTAAAAAGGTGTCTCAATAAACTGTTTTAAACTCTATAGAGAAGAATAGAAGCTCATTGTTCCATTGTTTAGCAGAGTGTCCTACTAATAAATGCAGCAGCCATTGTTGAATCCTGGCATTTATTTATACACATGTTTGGCGCATTTACTAATGCTCCAAAGTACAGCGGCACACCAACGTATTGACTAGGAGCCTCGAACCTACACTGCCATTTATGAGCGCATATCCACCACTTTCATATATTCAGACCCATTGTACAATTAGAAGAAAGCCACAAGAAATGGTGTTGAGGCGCAAAGTTTCATACATGTCACCCTATGTGTAAACTGTGGGAGCTCCTAATCACCACTGTTCAGCAAACAGATAACAACAAGCTTAATGATTCCTCCATCCCCACAAGTTTCCAGATTGTTTATTTCTTGACTTGTTGTAAATAACTTCTCTGCTTATACTGCGTTTTTAGTAGAGGGCAGAAAGACAATCTCAACTCTACACACCTTAACCGGTGCTCTCCTCAAGGAGAGATGTTCCCCTTTCTCAGCCACTCATTGCCTCCAACCCAGAAAATCCAGTATCGTTTTGCCCTACACTGATGAGGGGCAAAAACCCCAAAACGGCTGTATGTAGATGGGTGATACTGGCTTGCCTAATGTTCCTTTTTCTTCTTAAAGATTCGGTGAATCAGAAGCAAATTAAGGATTTGCTACATGCAATAGAGGGCTCATGAGCTTCCCAGCTCCTTTCCCATAATGCCTTGTATACTGCATTTTTTTTATTTTTAAAGATCTTAAGATCCTTTGAAGGTTCAACTTTTGTGTATAAAAAGCCTGTGAATTTTCAGTTTTCAGTCTTGTATAACATCATGTCTGAAGAAGTGAGCTAGTACTTATGAAAACTTACAATCAAATATACTCAGCCTCTAAAAGGTATCGCTGGATTTCTTCACTCTTCTACTACTTTCTATTGCTAACATGGTACAACATTAAACTACTACGAACCTCATGTTCATTTTTGTACATTTTTGCTTCGCAGCAGTAGATCAATATATAATATGGCTGTATTTTTTCTCTTTTTGTGGAGTATATCTCTAAATACAGCAATCAGAATAAATCCCAGGATTAATGACCCATCTCAAGCAATCTACTGCCAATAACAGGGTTATGAGGCTCGGATACATATGAGACCTTTTGGTATGATTGATGTTACATCAGTGGTTCTACTGTAACCTATTTTTTCCTTGACACACACATCACTTGGTCAAGCAGAGGGAAACTATGAACACACATCCATTCTTGTATGACCTTAAGAAAGATGTTTACCTTTGCTTTCACTTGAGCTTGTAAGATATTTGAATAAAATACATCTACGTGCTAAAAGAGTTAAACATGGTTGCCGTCTGTTACAGATGAACAAGCTTATCTGGTTGTTTTAGAAGTGCATCACCATTAAAATCCCCATTCTTTTTTCTCTTCCACTAACTGGAGAAAATGAAAGAGATTCTGTGATGATGGTTGGTTGTTAAATTTATTCCATTTATAACAGTATGATTAGGCAGCCACAGTAAGCACAGATGTTCATTTAATTGGCTTTTCTTTAAAAAAAAACATTGCACACTATGAACTTAAAAAGGCAGCATTGGATACCCTTCGTATTAATGGGAACTTTGTGGACGAGTTATTTTCTTCCAGATTTTTTTTAATCCAGTAAAAAATTAAGTGTATGCTTCTTTCAAGCACAAGGCCTCAATGTTAGATCTCATTTTGCTGTGTGGAGCTTCACTTGCCTACTTTGATACCAGTGAGCCTGGCTGAAATGTTCTAGTAACATAATGAATGTATTTATTTACTTCCGTACATTATGAAAATGTCTCTAGCTCCCAGCAATTTTGCCAGTGCCTGACAGCAAATGAAATGGAAACAGTTGAAGGATGTTTTTGCAGAGGCACAAAAAAATAGAAAAGAAATTCTTAAAAATATAAAAGAAATTCAAGGCAAAATACAACAGACTTGATGCGGACAAGTAGAAATGTTATATTTAATAATTTATGGGAAAAAATCTTTTCTTTCATTTTTTTTTAAATTTTTTTAGTTAATTAAGTTGTTTTTATTTCAGATTTCTTTTATGATATTAGGGAATGTATAAACACCATACATAATGTGTCATGGGGCCACAGGTATGAAAACTGTCTAGGTCTAAAACTCTCTTTGTTGCCCAAAGCAACCAATCAGAGCTTCTCTTTCATTTCATAAAGTGCTCTGGAAAAATGAAAGGGACACTCTGATTGGTTGCGTTGGGCAACAAAGAGAGTTTTAGACCTAGACAATTTTCATACATCTGGCCCTTAGGCTATGTTTACACGGCTTATTGCCGGAGTAATTGCGAGGACAGATTTAGTCTGCCGTGTAGCGGGAGTGGGGCAGGGGAGCCAGCAGCTCGCCCGCCCCATAGACAACCATTATCCACGGCGCCTATCCCGCCGGGATAATGTGCATGTCACGTTCTCCCCGCTCGCCGTATTTCGCGACCGGGGAGAGGAGACGTAATCCATAGTTCTCTATGAGAACTGTGGATTACCGTAATGATTGGGACGGATTTGTACCGTATTTCACGCAGTACGGCGCAGAATACAAATCTGTCCCAAAATAAGCCGTGTTAACATGGCCTTAAGGTTACCTTCTGACAAGAATAAGGTCAGGTTTAAAGTGAGCGTTTGTTTTCCAGATGCATACTATTGTTGACTTAGGATATTTATAAAGTTGGAATTCTGCTCGCTTCCTAATACTAAGGAGCAGAGCATTGTGGAAATTTAGGTGATTATGACCGTTCTGGCTAAACTGTTAGTTCACTCTTCTGACTACAGAGACAAAACATTACAAACTGCTGCAAGCAGCAGAAGTTTTGAGCCACTGGGTGCATAAAAATTATGTAGTCTCACCAAATTAACTGAATGTTTTATTTTAGTGTAGCTTAAACAGGCCATGCTCAGACCAACAGTGGTTATCCTGAACTTGGAAAAAAAAAATTAAATTCAGAATGTCCTGAACCTTAAATGTATCTCTAATCATAACTCTATCTCTAATCTTACTGCTAATGCTGCCTGTAACCATAAAAAAATTACAGAGAAATGGGACGATATTTGCTCAACCCCTTAACTACCCTGAGTACGTCCCAGAGTCGCTAAGGGGCTTTGCAGGGGGAATTGCTCCATGATCCCCCCCACACAGCCGCCGGGTGTTAGCGGCTAATTGCAACTAACACCCGGCGGTTACAGCAGCGGGAGGGGGTGAGGGGGGTGCCGCCCACGCTGTTTGACCCCTTAGACGCCACGTCAAAGATGGCCGCGGCATCTAAATGAATGAAAAACTGTGCCGTGCACCGTTCTTCACGCCGATCGGGACATCAGCGGTTAGATTGCTGAGTCCCGATGGGTACCAAAACATAACTGAAACCCTACATGTTTGTATTGTCGGATGTGTATCAACCTGTAGAATACAGATAACACATTATATTTACCGAAGATTGTACGCCATAAAAGCAAAACACCCGCAAACATGGCACAAGTACTTTTTTTTCATAATTTGTCCCACTTGGAATTATTTTGCGGTTTTCCAGTATACTGTATAGTACAGTGAATAACACCATTAGAAAGTACATCTTGTCCCGCAAAATAAAAGCCCTCATAGGTCTCTGTAGGTGGAAAAATAAAGGTGAGGAGGGAAAAATGAACGTGTCAACAAAAAAAAAAAACGCAAGGTCCTTAAGGGGTTAAAAACACAAGCATCTGGCCATACTCAAAGCTCCATGGCTGGATAAAAAATATTTCCCATTAGGAGGTAATAAAAGCCCCAGTGTCACATGGGAGACGTTGCACAGGTACAAATTACTGATGAATAATTGCTCATACACCTACTATACAAGAGGGGGCAATTGCTTAGTAAAAAACTGTAACCATAACCCTAAGTATAGATTAGGGTTTTTGGGTGTTTTAGGGGTTAGCATAGCTTTCAGCATTGCTTTAGGCCTCACTTCACTCCCACAGTAGCGTCACTTTAGGTATCACTTCAGATTTCCCTATGTTACCATTGTTATGAATACTGGAAGTGATATTGGACATCATAAGTTATTCCAGACGTCATTGTAGGTTACCATAACATAGGGGTAAATAAGGGAAACCAGAAGTAGCATTGGATTTCGCACCATAAATTATGTGGTAGTGGGAGCAAGGCCTGGAGCGATGCTGACAGGTAAGTTAATTCCGTAAAACATGGTAAAAATTCTAAACCATGATTTTTTTATGATTTGTATAAATATTTATTCCATCCCAGTCCAATCAGATTGCTCAGATTTGAGTCAAATTTAACATCGGAAGTTACATAATTACATGTAAGGCTTAAAAAAGGGAGACGTCTATGCAATATAAAGTATTGTCCTACAGTGTTGATCCAGAAAAAAAGCAAAAAAACCCCATGAGGTAGAAGCCAATCGTGCTCATTTTGAAGGAAAAAATCCTTCCCGACTTCAATCTGACAATCAGAAAAAATCCATGGATCAACGACCCTTCTCCAGAATCCTAGTCACTATAACTTGTTACATTATTTTAATATAGAAATGCATCCAGACTCTCTTTTAGTAAATTCACTTTGAGAGTTCCACAGTCTCACCGCTCTAACAGTAAAGAATCCCTTTCTAGGTTTATATAGAAACCTTCTTTACTCTAGAAGTAGAGGATGCCACCTTGATCTAGGTACAATTCTGGGTATAAATAGATCTTGGGAGAGATCTCTATATTGACCCCTGATAGTTATACATATTTATTATGTCACCCTGAAGCCGTCTTTTCTCTAACCCCAATCTTGCTAATATTTCTGGGTATTGTAGTCCACCAAGTCCTTTTATTATTTTCTTGCAACACTATTTTATATACTGTAGATGTCAGCAGAGCTGTTGTATGAACATTTGCATTATTGGCATTTAGCCAGTTGGAAAATTTCCCATTATCGAGCTTTATTTCTCTTAACAGAGGCTCAATGTCAATTTTCTCTTTATACAAGCTGGTCATCGTTATTGACTTCATATAATTATGTACAATACCGCACTATTATTTTTTTCCCTTTGTTTCCCTTTAAAAGTTTTTTATATAACCTTTTCTCCAGACCATTGATTTCCTAGAGCACATGCAGGAGACAGGAAGAGGTGGGTATACCAACCAACCAGATGAAGGTGGGTTGTTTCAGCACAGTACAATAGCATTATCCTGGTTCAGAAATGCATGGCAGACTTATATCAGGTCGTCTCAGTTACTTCTATAATTGCAGTATCCTGTTCCTTTATACCCTATGTATGGGATTGAAAGATAGACCAACCTCTTTTCCAAGTATATACATGACAGTGCGATCACCTTTGGTGTATGTATATATATTTCTATGCAAAGAACCCTTGTAAACTTGACATTTTCAGATTTTTTTATAAACCATATTATTTTTTCTGTGTTCAGTTCACTTTCAGTTGTAGGTCTAATGCTTGAGTCTGCACTACTGAAATTTGAGCAGGAAATGTTCTCTTTAGGACATACTTACTTTAGTGGATTTAGCCGATGAGTTAAATCTGAAAGGAGTCATGTGATCATTAGAATCTCTCAGTAGTGCAACCTCATGCTTGGGGCCTACAACTTTAAACGATCCTTTCTCAGCAAAATATATATTCAAATACAATTGTTACATTTGTAATTCATACTGAAGGAGCAGTTCAGATTTCTTTCTGGTAAGTTAAGCACAACAACTGTATTGAATTTGATGTTTGTTAGATGACAGCTGTTGGTCAACATGTGGACAAACCAAATGATAACATTCATTTAGGCTGGAATAGACTAAGGCATTGGGTCGCGAGTGCATCCGTACTCCTGCTGCCCCCTCTATAGAGTCTGCGAGTGGCACTGCGACCCACATGTTGGGTCAGGAGTACACTCGCAGCCCAGGTCCCGTCTGCAGCTACTCACCTCTCCTCGCTCTCTGCGCTGTCTCTGCTGGCCGCCGTGCATGTTCACAATTCCTAGGGCACACACGCGTCGGGCGTTGATCCTATCTTACCCAGCCTTCCCCTAACCTCCTCACTGAATCTATAGTACCCTTAGCCTATGTGTGAACGTGTTCTTCTGTGCATTCCAGTGTTTCCAGTGTACCAGTCCTATTGCCTCCATCCCTCGAACCCTTGCTGCCTACCCTGACCTTCCTGCTTGTGCCGGACTATGAGCCTTCCTAGTGATTTTGTACCGCGCAAAACTAAGCCACCATTGCAGGCAAGTCACTCCAGGGGTAGCAACCTGGGTGTCGCCTGTTGCAGCAAGACCATCCCGCATTGCGGAGGGCACTGGTGAAAACCAGCAACCCCTTAGACTCCGCTCCCTGGTGCGGCTTACACCATCACCTGCGGTGGTCCAGTTGATCCACTACCAGAGGTCGTGACACAGACTTTTAGTGCAGTTTCTTGAACCAACACCAGGAGTGGATTCAACAGTGACTCACCTCTCCTTTGAGAAGGATCCACCAGGGCTCCCATAAGTAATTTCACGGCCCCATACAGCTGAAGCATCTAGGGCCCCAACCGATTACCAGTTCTTTCACCATTTGTTCAGGGTCTCTGAGAGGAGTAGCCTGATAACACCCCTGGGACACATTCTTCACAAAACACTGCATCAAAAACTTCATCATAAGCTGCATGTGTGATTTAGCTTTAAACAGAACTTAATATTGAGTATTCCCTATTAATGCACTAATAGTACTCTGTCCCTGCATATTATATCGATGTTATGATTGGTCAACACATTTTAACATTTTACTAGCTATGTCATTTAAAGCAGATGTAAAAATATTTCTCTGTTATAACAGGTGCTTTATAAAGTCTGTGCAAACATTATGAACTTAAGTAATGCCAATTAAGAGTCTGTTCGCAAATATTCATTATTCATTGTGTGATCGTCGTCATATTAAATACGTCTTTCTTGAATTCATTATTTTCTATGTGCAAATATTGATCAAGAATTTCGAACCTTCTGAGTGGAAATTGTGTAAGATTCCTATCTGCAGTATAGAGCAGTACAGTGAATATATGTAAATGTGTTCTCCCTTATGAACATTGCTTTAAGAAATTTGCCTATTTTTCCATTTTGAAATATATTAGGACAAGAAAGAGATTGTTTTTAAAGGTAAACAAATTTTAAGCTCAGGTCAGACTAGGACAGGCTTAGGGGATGTTCACACATCGTAATTGCGGGGCGCATTTCGGTGCATATTTGCACTTCAATACGCCCAAAATGCTCTTCCCGATTATGGAAATTCATAGCTCTCATGAGAGCTATGAATTACATCCATTTCCCCAGTTGTATAATACGAGTGTATTATATGCCGGGAGAGAGAAGTGGCTCATCTTTCTTTCTGGCTACTATACTGATGCCTCTACCCAAGTGTCAGTCACTGCACTGGTTGCCATTCAGTACTGGCTGTAACATAAACTCATCACTGTCGCCCATAAAGCTCTCCACAGTGCTACTCATCTCTACATCTTCTCCCTCATCTCTATCTACCACCCTACCTGGTCTCTGCGCTCTGCTGATGATCTGAAATGACACGCCTCCCTCATCTAAACCTCCCATGCTCATCTCCAAGATTTTGCACGTGCTGCTCTGGTTCTCTGGAACATGTTTCCCCATATGATCAGACACACTCACAACCTTCATAGTTTCAAGTGCGCTCTGAAAACTCATTTTCTTAGGCAGGCCTTCCAAGATCCGCACCATGGATAATGGAAGTGAATGGGGCTGCCCTCCCCGCCCCCTGTATGGGCGGCCAGCGTGTACTTCAAACACATCCGGCATATTGCAGCGCATGTGAACATACACTTAGAGGTACTTAAAGAACAGACATTTTTACATCTATTTTTGCTTTTCTAAATCACAATACATTGTTCCTTCTCCCCTTCAAAAAGAAAAATTGTAAAACCTTTGTTTCAAGCCTTTTAACTCCTTAATGACAACCCGTCATCTTTTGACCATAGGTTGTTGACAGAGGTTGCCATAAGGGCTGTATTGACAGTACTCCTGTCAGGGACCATGATGAATTTTGAGAAATAAAAGGGGCCCACTGATAGGGAATAAGTAATGAAATGGTGATAGGTGGGTGACCTAGATGATTTGGCTGTATGGTGCTTGTGCATGTCTCCAGTCTGCAGTGTTTATCTTTTTGGGGTGGTGGAGGTTTTTGGTTTTGTGGTGAGGGTTGGGTTCTTTTAGCTTCCTGATTTTAAAAACTGCTATAAGAATGGAACTGCAGCCAACAGCTCTTGGTGTACAGTAGTCTCTAGCTATCGTAGGGATTTGATGAAGTGTTGAATGTTCATGTATAATCATTTGGTCACTGCATTTAGATCTGTGGACCTAGGATTGCCCTTAGGGCTGTGTGTCTAGCAAGCCTGCTATTAGGGCACATTATAGTATGTGTTGACTGAGTTGTAATGACAGAGAGTATAATGTTCAATTACTCAGGAATATGCCACTAAATTTTAAATGTAAAATACTTTAAGTAGTATTATCTTAATGAAATGAATTAAATGTAATAAAGTGAATAAAATAAAAAAGTTTGTAAAAAAAACAAATTGTTATTCTGCATACAATACATAAAATAAAAAACACATAAGGTTTCATCATTTGTCAAGTTTATCTTTGCTACATTTGTTTATTCACAGCGCAAAAAATTTATATCAATTGCACAGTAGTTTATACTGTAAATACTCTTGATCTGGTGGTGCCTCTTTTAAACTTTATAGACTAAATTGAGCATTTTTTTATTACAATATAATTTTATGTTATTTTATTGATTTGTATGTAGTTCTGAAATATTTTACTAAATGTGGCCTTAAAGGGTTTTTTTCATGATGCAAAATCAGCTTAGCTGCCATCCGGCCATACATGTGAATGTATCCCACCGTCCTCCTCATTCACTTCTATGGGAGCTCCAAGTAAAGCTGAATGTGTGCACTTGGCTATGTTTGGAAGCTCAAATAGGAGTGAGTGAGCAGGACAGTTGCAAGCGCCAAAGTCTTCATTCACATCTATGGCAGGATGGCAGCTGGCAGTGAGTGGCCAGCGAAACTGTTTTCTTGTCATGAAAAAAAACAAAAACCTTTAAAAACAAAATCTTGTTTTATACTGGGTAGGTTTGACAAGACATTTACATAGAGCATGTTTTTCATTGAAAAAGTTGTTGCTATTATTATTATTATTATAATTATTATTATTTTTACTACTTGAAGCACATTTGTTAATAAGAAAAGCTAATTATTCAGAGTGGAAAATAACATGTAACCGTAAGCAATCATATCTTTCTTTGTTCCAACAACATTTTTCTTGACAGTCCATCGCATTTCACAAGAACAAATACATTTACATAGGATTTATTATTACAAAGTGTGTCTTTCTTTTTTCTGTTGTCACCTTTGGGGTGTTGAGAAAGCTTTAATTAGATTTGTGTGATTAGTATGTATACTGTTTGCAACTAATAAAACAAGACTCAGCATGAGTTTTCTAGGCTTATATTAATTAGCACAGCTCAGTTAAAAGTTAGGAATTTAATGACACTTGCGTGATGACAATGCATTCAATTTTTTTGTTCATTTGTTGCCAGGAGCCAAAGTGTACATTAGTTAATGTTGTTTTTTTTTTGTTGTTGTTGTTGGTTTTTTTCTTTTTGCTCAATATTTTTTCAAGAAAAAATGGTTTGCATGTTTGCTGAATTCTTATTGTAGCAGGCAAAACATTAACTAGTAAAAAAAAAAACATTTTATTCGGCTCAAATTATTTATTTGTGTTTATTTTTGGTATTAGTAAACAGTTATTATTTTAAGGTTATTGTTAGGCTATGTTCACACGGCTTATTCACGACGTAATTGCGGGACGGATTTCGACCGCAATTACGGCATGTTCTTGGCAGCGGCAGCGGGGCAGCCGGCAGCTCGCCGGCCACATAGACATTCATTATCCATGGCGCGGATCCCGCCGTGATAATTGACATGTCACTTGCTCCCTGCTCGCCATATTTCGCAAGCGGGGAGAGGAGACGGAATCCATAGTTATCTATGAGAACTGTGGATTACTGTAATGACTGGTACGGATTTCAGCCGTAATTCGCGCAGTACAGCGCGAATTACGGACTGAAATCCGTCCCAAAATAAGCCATGTGAACATAGCCTTAGGGTATAATGGGAAGCATTGACATTGGAATTCTAGCACTTAACATTTATCACCTATTAATGAGATAGGAGACAAATGTTAGATTGTAGGTGATTAGACCATTGTGAGTTTCCTCTGATTACATCCTTACAAGCACACCCTCTAGGTAAAGGAGTTTAATAGAGTAGTCGAGAAGCATGTGTGCTGCCACTACTTTAATTCAATGAGAAACAGCAGAGTGAGAAAATAGATGCTAAGGTGGATAGTTGTACTAAGGTGTGCTAAGGTGTACTTAGGTCCCCTGGTCAAGTGTTTGGTAAGGTTCCCAATGGTCATTCCTCCAGTAGCATGTATCACATGTATAGTGTGAAGTCAGAAATATTGATAGCTAGAATACTCTTCAAATACGATACACTAGCAAAGTAGAAGTTAGTGGTTCAATTGAAATTATAGGGATTGTCCAGCACAAAAAAAATACAATTAGATGCACACGTCCATCAGAAAGTAGTATTTCTGTTTAAACTAATACTCCTGGGACAGGTCTAGATAAGGTTTACCAAACAATAGCCATAAGATTTTTGGCCAGCTCACCGTATCTCAGCAGCTTTGTGCCCTTTGTATGGAAATCACACACAAAGTTTATTCTGGACTTTTCACTTACGGTCTTTCCATTAGCTAGATAAAGATTAGAATAAACCAACTAGGCAATGACAAGAACTACATGAAAGGATAATGGGTTAATATTTTCAGCAATGTAGACAAGGATCGCTTTACACTTATCAGCTCCTGCTGTTAACACACTAACCTTTCTCAGGTTCTTAGTTGGCCTGGAAGAAAAGTGTCAAGCAATTCTCACTGTCATGATACCAGGGCTCACAGAGACGAATTCAGAGATACAACCCAGCAATCACTGTACATAGGGGAAATAAAAGAAAAAAAAAATGAAAACCTTCTTATAGCCTCAGCCATCTTTATGTAGAGCAACATTCTTTTTTTAGATCCTAGGAGAGCTTTTTTTCCATGAGGTGCCATATTAAAAAGGGCCCCGCCAAAGGGGAAAAAAAAAGGGTTACTGCTCGGCGCCCTCCAAGGGTAGTTTTTCAAAATAGACATATTACTGCTGCCAGATTTCTGCAGAGATTTTAAAAGGGGGGGGATCACCTGTGCTCAGCCCTATGCTAACACTGCATCAAAGTGGTCGCATGGTTGTCCCCCAGAAGGAAACCTTTTTTAAAGATGATGGCAAGAAAGCCCCAAACGTTTGCTGAAGAAAGAAGTGAAAATAAAGGGCATGGATTGCAAAAAATGTCCTGTGGTTTCATTCGACAAGATAAAAGTATTTGGTTCAGATGGTGTCAAAGGGTTGGCACAACCCGGTGAGGAGTACAAAAAAAAGTTTTCTTTCCACAATCAAGCATGGGGGGGGAATGTCATAATTTTGGGGCTGCATGAGTGCTGCTGTGGGGAAGCTAAATTTAATTGAGGGAACCATGAATGCCAACATCTACTGTGATTGTGAAGAAGAGCATGATTCCTTCCCTTTGGAGATTGGGATGCAGGGCAATATTCCAACATGATAATAACCCCAAACTCATCTCCAAGACAACCACTTTGTTGCTAAAGAAAATTTGAGTAAAGGTGCAAGACTGGCCAAGCATGTCATCAGACCTAAACCCTATTGAGCATCTCTCGGGCATTCTCAAACAGAAGGTGGAGGAGTGCAAGGTTTCTAACATCCATCAGTGAGGAGGAGTGGAAGGGGGTTTCCATTTGGAAACCCTGTAAAGTTTTTGTGAATCCATGCAAGTTAAGGCAGTGCGGGAAAATAATGGGGGCCATACAAATACTTTGGGCACAATTTGTTAATTTTTACTTAAGGGTGTACTCACTTTTGTTGCCATACATTAATATCTGTGTGTGAGTTTTTGGGGGCCCAACACACTTTTTTTTTTGTTAAATAAGCTTTTCCCTGACAAAAAATACACTGAAATAAAGTGTCATATTTTCCCCTTTTTTTGCCCCATAAAAAGTTATTTGAAATATTTAGTGAGGGGTACTCACTTATGAAAATCTTTCATTTTGGTTTATAAATGTTTTTAGTTCTGTAGAATTCATCTATGGCTATTTTTGTTCCATTTTACTTCAGTTTACAGAGAACTTTACTATTACATAGCTCTAAACTTACAATGATTCTGGTCTCTGTTAAAATTCCGGGAAAAATTCAAAGATATTTCCCTTTGGGTTGTAAAAAAATTCCTCATTTTGTAATATTTAAATTCTAATGGTTTATGAAGTGCCCCTTATTCATTTGAGTTTGGACCCTTCTAAATGCTGTTATTTTATTTACTTTTACCCCCGTTTAGTTCACGATTATTTTATTTTTAAATAAGCACATTCATGATTGAAAGTGATTATTAGCTCCTTTAATAACATTTTACAAAAAGGGGTAAAAAAGGCCCTGGCAGAAAAAATTTTAAGGTGTATTATACAGTGTAATGGTAATTTTTTTTTTTCCCGTTCTTGAAATTTTGGGGGTTTTAGTAAAAGAAAAAAGTTTCTTTTGGGAGTCCAAATTAATTTGGGAAAATTCTGTTTTGGGGTTTTGCCTTTTTTTTTTCTTAACCCAAAGTAAACCAACTTTTTCAGAAAGAAGAAATTTGGGTTTGGGGCAATGACCTGACCAATCAAAAATTTCCCTTAAAGATTGGGGTTAGAGTGCGTAAAGAAAACTTAGAAAACAGGGTTTTCTTTTGGGAATTTTTCTACTTATTAGCCGGGTGAAGGGAAAGTTAACATTAGCCCAAAAAAACCATTTTTTTATTTGCTAAATAAATTTGATTTTTATGTCCCACATTCTCATCCATAAAGCCTACAGGCAAATCAGTATTGTAGGCTAGGTCAATAATTCCAGCCCCTTTTTAAAGGGTTAAATTTGTTAGTAAAATGTCTAAAAATTTGTTTCCCCTTGTTTTTATATTGCTATTCTGTTTTGGCCCTCTTTGATGGAACTATAGTTAGGATTGATTTTTTTTGTCCCGTATTAGAAAAGGTTTTTTTTATTTCTTTGGGTTTCAAAAAACTGTTTTTTTTTTCAAAAATTTGGGGAATCCCCTTTAAAAATTTAAACAGGGGGCTTAAACTTTATTTTTCAAAACCTCGGGTTGGGGGAGTGGTGATTTGAATTTGTTTTTAAACATTTTTAATTAAATTACCAAGATTGTTTCAAAATTGACTATGGGCTATGTTCGGGCGGTTATTCAGGGTTTTAATTGCGGGCGAAATCCGTCCCGCAATTACGGCGTGTGTACGGGGGTGGGGTGGGGTTAGGAGGGCCAGTTGCCCGCTGGCCCCATAGACTTTCATTATCCATGGCACGTATCCCGCCAGGATAATGTGCATGTCACAGTCTAATCCATAGTTAGACTGTGCACCTTCATCCCTTACATAACCTTATGAATAGACGGGACCCATAACAAAAACCCTTTTTTTGGACTTAGCCACCCAAAGAAAATAATCAAAAGAATTGAGTTCGGGAAATTAGCGGGATACCTTGCATTTATGTCGTTTTGATGGGCTATCCAAAAAAGGAGTAGTGACTTATATTCCCAGTAGATTCTCAGTTTGTGGTTTATGTAATTCTTAGCTTTTTAAAAAAAGGGGTTTTCCCGCAAAAGGGTAAATGTGGGGGTTGATTTTTTTTTCACCCCTAGGACAGTTTCCTTTTTTAAATTTGGGGCAGAAAACTGCTTGGGGAACCCTAAATGTTTCAACCGGAAAAAGGGGGCTGAGGGCCCAATAAATTTCTTGAATATATAAACCCCTGTTTACTGGGTATAGTTTAAAGTGCTTTTTTTTTCCCCAAAATGACAACCTCGCCTGGGGAAAAACCACTTTTAAACTTTGGTCGGGTTTTTTCCAGCAGAAAAGGGCCCTTTTGTTTTGCCGTCCAAAATTTCATAAATGTGCAGAATCATACGGTTGTGGTGAGACACACCTGTAGAACGCCCCAACATCTTGGGCGCATCACAAAGTACAACGGACGTCGCATAATACGCCTAATATTGGAGCGCGCCTGCTCATACATTGAGAGAACAGGGCTGCGCCAATTTTTTTTATTTTTTTTATTTTGTTTTTTTTTTTTTTTTAAGCGGAAAGGATACCAGTAATCCGCGACATGTGCATGGCAGTGGTCTTAATTGTTAAACAGTGTCCATTGTAAATTTTCCTCAGGTATACCTTTTCAGGGTTTCCTGGTGGCCCAGCAGCTTGCTAACTAGAGCACTTATGCACAGCTCTTTTGCTGACAACACTAGGTTTTTTTTTAATCTTCTTTTTCTCTCAACATCTGGGGTGACAAGCGTGCATTATGCCCCTTATGGGCCCCCCTACTAAACACTCCGCCAATTTTACTGAAGGAATACAGTAAAGATTTCCTGGATTTGGATTAACCTTTTAACTTCTTGTTTTCCAAATGAAAGATGAATTGCTACTATTCTATGATCCCTCTTCAGCTCAGCTTTAGAAAGAGGAGAGGAAATGGGGCTGCTCAGGGAGGCTCCCTCTTCAGCAAAGCCATCTATAATGCTCCAGGTTATGGAGAGAGAGATTTTTCTGATGTGGTCAGCAATATTGTGAAATCAGCTCTAAAATAAAATATTGGATTCAGGCAATTGGGTAAAAGATGCTGGTAACAGAAACAACAGTGTAGTAATAATGTGGTTTAAACTGAATGTGTGCATGGGTTTTATCTTACACTTGAATTAGTACAACCAAAAACTACACTATATGGGCGACATGTGTGACCTAGGTGCATAGAGGCCAGTTCTAAATAGCTTTAAGGCAGTGTAGAATGCGCCAGAATGTATGAACCTGTTCTTCTGCAGTTCATACATAAAGGCGCATTGTAGTGCCAATACAACAAGTCTGGCTCAGGTAGACCACCTTTAACTTGGTCTGGCTGTTCTAACAGTTATGCACCTAGGTTTGGTGTCAAATATTCTTAAATGTGTCTAATTCTATGAATGTGGTGCGAAATTTCCCCGGAACACCCCTAAATCGTTGGCCAAAGTTTGGAGTGCAACTGTTCATAGATCTATAGAACAGGGCTTTGATAGCTTTTTGTCACAAAGTATGCCAGAAAACTGGCGCATCCCCGTTCGTACTTGTCGCCCTATGTGTTTATGGTCCCTGAGTCATTGGATGAGCTGGAAGACTGCAGCCAAATGACTGATTGCATCAATAGTTCTAAAGATTGTGGTTATGAGTGCGTGAAGAGAACTTAGAAAACATGATTCTACTTGGACTGTGTACTTCTTAGCATTGTGAATGAGAAGTTAACAGTAGACAATAAACCATTTATATTTGCTCATAAATTTGATTTTTATGTCCCACATTCTCATCCATGAGCCTACAGGCAATCAGTAGTTGTAGGCTAGGTCAATAATTCCAGCTCATATTAAGTAAACTGTTAGTAGAAATGCTCTCAAAATGTATTCCCCTTGTCTATACTCTGCTATCTCTGCTCACCTCTTTGATGGACTATAGTTAGGATTGCTATGTTTGTACTGTATTAGAAAAGGTATTTTTTATTTCTTTAGGTCATAACTGTTTTTGGATCACTAATTGACTCTCCTTAAAATTAACAGAGGCATTACATAGTTTTCTAACCTCAGAAGTGAGTGGTGATTTGTAGTGTATTTACATATTACTTGAGTAACAAGAATAGGTCACATTGACTTACATACTTTCTCCTTAAAGGGGTTGTCTCACTACATTGGTTCACCTTACCTCAGTCCTGTTTTCTTGTTTTCATTTTGAATTCAGGGGTGTGTTTACTGGCTTCTACTAGGCTGCAGTAGAAACAGATCTGTAGCTATAGCGACCTGAGAAGCTGATGCAGCTCATACAAGAGGGGATATCTAGGAATAGGTAGAACATGGGTAATGGACACATATTGCAAAGTGATTTGTTTTTGCAAGATCTTTAACATAAAAAGCAATCCCTGTAGTGAGACAATCCCTTCAAGATCAGGTCACAAGTCCTACTGATATACAGCGTAGTTGATTAAATTTCTTAAAATCTTCTGTGTCACATGAGCACAATATATAGAAGAAATTACAGAACTCCTTAGCTTTCAGCGAGCAAAGGGATGAAATGCAGATATCTAGTACTGTATATTTATTCTTATTGGCTTTAATGGTAGATTTTAATTTTATTCGTAATGGCCAAGGATATGTGTTCAAGGACAAAAAGTTATTATTTTATAATAGATAGATAAATTGACATTGATATCCATTTTTCCAAAGTCAGCAGTGAGTGCATTATCAGTGTTAAGGTTTTGCTCTCTTAATTTACCATTTCTATGCCTTTTACCAAATCTAGGCCATTGTGCTATTTTTATATCAGTTTTGTACTGAACTATAATATTCTTTCCTTAGTTGAGAAAAGTTGCAATCTGCACAGCATTTATGTTTTGTTACTACCTTTTTCTGACACCCCATAATATTTTACCCTTCTGAAGTAGCCGAAAGTAAAATATTTTGGTGATTAGTTAAGCTATCATTAAGAAGCAATGTATTTTAAATATACATATGCAGAAAGAGATGGAAATTAGTTCTATATCCTTGAAAAGGACCAATAAATGTGACATCTTCACAATGGACCTTGTCTTGGTAAACCACAGTCTTCATTGCATCAAAGAAACTGATACTAAAAATATACTCGCTTGTAATCTCATATTAAGTAAGCTGTTAGTAGAAATGCTCTCAAAATGTATTGCCCTTGTCTATACTCTGCTATAGCGGCTGGCCTCTTTGATGGACTGTAGTTAGGATTGATATGTTTGTACTGTATTAGAAAAGATATTTTTTTCTTTAGGTCATAATTGTTTTTGGATCACTAATTGACTCTCCTTAAAATTAACAGAGACATTACATAGTTTTCTAACCTCAGAAGTGGGTGGTGATATGTAGTGTATTTACATATTAAATAAGGTGTCAGTAGTAAAGTAAATTACAAGACATTTTTGATGATTGGTGTTGGCAAGTGTGGTTTAAAGGGTTGGAGACTTGATCATGCCTATTGCTGACTGGCTGTCAGATTCATACCCTGTTTCCCTTAGACATCCTCCGAAAATAAAACCTAGTGCATTTATTTTCAAGCTTAGAAATATATGGCCTCCCTGAAAATAAGACTATGCCTCCACTGCACACAAAAACGTCCGTTTTTTCTGTGATTTTTGTTTTAAAAAATGCTGAAAAAAACGACTGAAGAGAGGTTCCATAGACTTGAATAGTAAAAACGTCCTCTTGTCTTCACAGAAAGTCTTTTTTCTGCTCGTTTTATTTGTAGATTGTTTTTTGAAACATGTTACAAAAAAATGACTGAGCAGGGCAGAAAATTTACTATTGGAGACTATGTAAAGCGCCAGATGTATTATGCCGCATTTTTTGCAGAAATACACTGCAAATCTAATGCTGTGCAGTTCTGCAAAAAATGTATATTAGTATATTAGTGATTATCCTTGAAGAAGGTCCAATGAGATCCCACTCAGATCTTATTGGCTCAATTGAAAATGTAACAGCTTGTGACAACTTCATAACTTATATTTACTGTTCAAATACACTACTTACAAAAAGTTACGGATATTTGGCTTTTGGGTGAAATTTATGGAAAACATAAAGTAGGCCATATAAGTCATCTCAAACAACTTAATGAAACAAAAGCCAAAAACAGTGGAGGGTATACACCATCAAAAAATGTCAAGGTCAATAACGTGTCATGTGATCTTGAACATCAATTACAGCTTAACAGTAACGTCTCATGCTGTTCACAAGCTGAGTTATTGACTGCTGAGGCATAGCATCCCACTCTTTTGAAGGGTGCTCCTCAGGCCATTGAGGTTCAGGGCTACAGAGTTACGAACTTCTACATGGCAACTCAGCTGATCCTATGAGTTTTCTAGGGCGTTTAGCTCTGAAGAAGGTGCAGGCCACTTTATTTGAGGTACCCCAGTCTCCAACAGCTGTCCCCTAATGATGCAACCTCGACGAGCTGGAGCATTGTCCTCCATAAAGATAAAATTGGTCCTGTGTTGTTCATGCAGGGGATTAATGACTGGATTAATGATGTTATTCAAGTGGCACAGGCTTGTAACTGTATCATTCACAAAGTTTAGGGCAGTTCTGTCTTGACTAAACACTGGTAACCCCACCACCAAAAGCTCATCTGGTGACAACAGTGGCTGATGCATAGTGCTCTCCTTTAAGTCTCCAGCATTGTTGGCTGCCATTATTTCTGCTAAGAGTGAATCGACTTGTATCCCTTGTCCAACATTCTCCCTGGCCCATGCAAGATGATGATGCCTGGTGCTGTGGTCAGGTACCCTTGCCAGCTGTCTAGTACACAGACCTGATGTAAATGTTTATGAATGGTCTGACGTGACGCTTGGTTCCCTCTCATCTCCCTTAAACGTGCCTGGATTTATGTGGCATTCATTATCTGGTTCTGCAGGGCATTGTTTACAAAGAAGTGGTCATCAGTGTGTGATGCAGCGAAGGACGTCCACTTCTTTGCCTTTTTGTGACTCTTCCGGTCTTTCTGTATCTCTGCTGCAACCTTCTGATGACATCCTGTGAGACCCTCAGCTCAGTGAGAGCATCCTGTTTGAAGCTTCACATTGGAGAGCTACTGTTGTTTAAATGCAAGGTGTTGTCTTTGTCTCATGATATAAAAATGTGAACAGCATGATGAGGAGGACTGTTTAAATCCCAATTCAATTGGTTCCCTAAATTTATTGGGCAATTCAGGGATCAAACACCTGAGGGT
Source organism: Phyllomedusa bahiana (assembly GCA_025379985.1). Lineage (NCBI taxonomy): Eukaryota > Metazoa > Chordata > Amphibia > Anura > Hylidae > Phyllomedusa > Phyllomedusa bahiana. The sequence goes on along the minus strand of JAODAL010005778.1, from coordinate 78,413 downwards.
CTCATTTAGTTCATTTAAAAAATAATGTTCAAGAAATTGTATGTACATCCTGATCAGACACCTGTTGGGAATTTTGCCATAAAGCTCCTTGTTAGAGATCAGCAAGTTGTGCAAAATGTACTGAAACACTTAACAGTTGGACATGTGCATTCTAAAGTTATGAGATGGCCTCATTAATTTCATTTAAAGTATTTTTCAAGAAATGTTATGTTCATCCTGAAATTTCAACCAGCCTGATAGCCCTATTTTTTTGTGAGTAGTGTATATAGGACTGTTATAGCTACTTTTTCCCCTGTAGTCACTTTTTGCCTTGCCCCCCACCATTACCAGCTTACCTTATTCTGTACATATATCAGTGCAGTTCATTCCATACTCTAGAACTAATGATGTGTACATGTGCTGCTCATTTTAACTTTCTTTGTTTCAAAAATACAGACAATGAATTAACAAAATGTGTAAAAGATATTTCTAGAACTGTAATCTTACAACGCTGTACTTTAGCTTCTTGAAATTAAATGTGTTTCTTACCAACAAAGCTCAGAATAACCCTGGCAGCTCTCACCTTTTAGATTTTACATACACAGCCAAATTATATATCGGAGCTGTGTTATGCTACACTTCCTCTCTATTTGGATTGTTATAAGGGAAAAGACAAATTTCTTCTCATAAAATATAATAGCATTTGATTTTTTTTCTGCAGAACCTTAAAGTGTTTAACAGTGATTGTGTTTCTCCTACAAAAAAAGACAAAAAATTGCTTTTTGACAGCTAACAAGGCCTACTTCTCACAAATTCTGACCTTAGGGGTGTGCAACCTAGTAGGTTACACAGAGCACAACGATTGACACTACAGAAGGAGGTGAAACTGGCCAAGTAGATCAGAGCTTGTGCCCACCCATCCTACATTGGTGCCTAGACCTATGCGTATGATGTAGCAATACTTAATATGACTGACACATCATGATATCCTGATTTACACTATGGTAGAAGCCTGTAGTTAAGTTATTATAATGCATTAAATGTCAGGTTAATGATTGCTATTTGTGCATTCCCTAATTTATTTTTGGGCACCTTACAGTAACATTACTTGGATGCTGTATGGTTGTATTACATATTTTGGCAACATAATGCACACTAATAAAACAGGCTATTGCAACAGGCATTAATTAACCTAAGGGCAGCCCTTGCCATCCCCTGGACAACCAGTTGATATCGCCAGTGTCCAATTCCATATTTCCGCTGTGGGAGCAACTATAAAGCTAGACCCATTAGAACATCAGTCTCTCTTATTTAGCTTATAAAGGTGCTTGTAAGCAGAGGAAGCTCCATATTTTACATACATATGGTATAACAGACCATGTGAACAGGGACTAACTTAATAAGACAACACAACATGATGACTATGAAGCTGTATCATTGTGCCATGAAACATTCTGCAAAATTCCATTTCTTTTCATTTTCACTGCTGGCTATCTGTGATTGTTATTGTTTATATCTAGTGCTAAAATCCTGTCCTGATACAGCTTTATCCATGTTTACCCATCTGCAGTTCATAAATGAAGATGCCAACTTTCATCTCATTCTGTTTTTAAAAAATGGGGTTTTTCAGACCGGGGTACAAAAATGGAAAAGCCTGGGTTCATAGAAATTTTTTTGGAATGGGAAACCCCCCGCCACCGTCCCAAAAATCCCAAACTTTTTACATGTGCCCATTAATAATAGTCCTGTAGTTTCTAGATAATACAAGGAGATAAAATTTTTCCGATACATATTCCCGCACCCCTGGTCCCAAAACAAATCCCACATAAAAAGCCCCACATTCCCCAATAACGTTTACTATATAAGTGTCAATTATATCCCGAACAAAACCACAAATTACCCCCCATTAGGGGACGGGAATAATTCCCTTTGTTTAGAAATAAATTAAAGCCCAAAGACCCAATTTTTACTGTTTTAAAAAAAGGCCCAAACATAGTGGAAAGTTATTATTTGAAAAAAAGGCTTTGCGGAGGGATTTTACCACCATACAGTAAACCAAAAATAGTGTAGTTTCCAGGGGTTCACAGGCTCTGCAGCGAGTTTTTATCTCCAAAACAGTGCCCTTTATAGTGGTAGTTAATATGTTAACAAGTTTCTACAGACTATATGTTACCAACTTTAAAGGGGAAATTATTAATTGGAAAAGGTTCAAGTTTTTCCCCAACAGCCGGGAATCTTTGCGGGACTTAAAAGGGGTATTATCTCCTTACGTGCCCCATTTTAGGGGTTTGTACCATGTACACAAGCTCTGCAGACTAAAAAAGTACCCCCCCAAAACCAGGGGAACCTTTTTGGGGTTTGACACATTTGCCATGGGCTTGCAGACATTTTACCCCCAAATTCAGGGGACCTTTATATTTGTAATTACAGTAAAAACACCGCTCTGCAAAATAGGGGGAAAATTTTCCCTTCCCGAAAATTTTCTTTTTCGGGGGAGCCCTTTTAGGGCGCACACCTTTGGATTATTCCCCCTTTAGGTACAACTTAGGAGGGGACGGGTTTTAAAAGCAAGTAATTGAACAAATTTTTTCACTTTGTTTTGCCCTAAAAACCCTGGCGGGAAAGCCCCGCAAAAACCATTATTGTAAGTAGAAAAATAAAAGGAAATTAATCTGGGGGGGGGAAAGGCTGTGCTGCTAGGGGAACTAAAGGAAAAAAAGGGGAATTTTCGGTAAGAAAAATTTTCCACTTTCCTGAATCTTTACAGCACCCACCCCAATTGGATTTAAAAAAGGGCCAATATCAGAGGGGGGGACCTGAACCCTTTCCGGGGTTTAATTAAATTCCCAAAAAGTTAAACATTTGCAAAAGGGGAAAAGCCCAAACCAAAAAGGGGTTTTACAAATTTTGTGGTGTTGACCAGTTGCGGCCTTAAAAATTTTTGTTTAAAAAGGGCACTTTCCCCCAAAATTCCCCAGGATGTCCAGTGGATTTTTGGTTTTTGGAAAATGAAGGCTCTGAGATAAAGGGGGGGTGAATTCTTTGACCTAGGGAAAACTGAAAGTTTTCTTTTATGACCTCTTTTAAATCCAGGGGGCCCGGGAGAAAGCCTTCCCGGGCCTTTGGGGGCCCTTTCCCTTATTGCCATGAAATTGTAGAAAAATGTTTTCACCCAACCTGAAAAATTGAGTATCTTGTAAAAAAAATTTGAGCCCCGCTTTCTTCCACTTTCCAGTGGTCCCAACATCTGTTTTTTTTTCGCCCCACTGGATGTGGAAAGAACCCCGGGGAAAAAACCCAATCTTTTTGGGGTTTTAATTTTTAGTTTGTTAAAAAGTAACCCCTTTTGGAAGAAAACTGGCATAGTGCACAAAAATTTTAAGGGAAAATTTCTTTGGTCTCTCGGGTTATGGTTTTTTTCGCAGAGGCTTGAATTTCCCCCTTTTAACCTTTTTGCTGGGGGTAATGGCCACTAGAAAAAGTTTTTTTAAAAGTGTTTATTAGGATGGGACTGTAGAGGGGCCTAAAAGGGGGGTCCCGGTTAAGGCCTTTCAGAACAAGTGAAAAGGCCCCATGTGGAAATTGGGATTAGGCCCATCGGTTTAAAAATTTCTGACGGGCTTTAAAGGGAATCTTCGGGCCCCCGGGGAAAAGGGTTTTGAAAAACTTTGTTTAAAGTTTGGACCCATTGTTTGTGTGAAGTGGCCCTTAAAATTGTTTTGGGTATTTAAAGGGCCTTTTTTTAAAAGCCTTTTTGAAGAAACTTTTTTGTTACAGAAGTTAAAGCGAGCCCGCAGAGACTTCTTTTAAAAGGAGACCAGCCCTTTTTTGATTCCCCAAAAAATCCTTTTTTAAAAACCCGGATATAGTTGGGGGGTCTTCTAGCACCCCAAAAGGGTTTTAACAAAAACCTCTTTCTGAGGGGACCGGGACTTTTTTTAAGTTTTCCCGTTCCTCGCCTCCAACCCATCAGATGGGGGCTTGTGAAATTTGGGGATGGGACCTTTTCCGTTTTAAAATTTTGGGGGTACTGCTGAGCGGGTTTAGTGCCCAGAATCTTGCTGCCGTAGTCCCCAATCGGGGAGGGAAACCCGGCCCGGGGGGGCCCAGAAGGGAATAATCGCTATGCCTCTGCTTTTTAAACCCCAGAATCTTCCGGGGGGGGGGACTCTTGGGGTTTTCCGGGGGAAAAGGGGGGGAGGGAAAAAACATAAAATTTAAATTTTTGGGTTTCCCCAAAACTGTTTGGGGCCCAACCATTTTATTGCTACAAGGGGGGGCCCCGGGGGGGGTGAGAGGGAGCAAAAGTGTTTTGTTTTTGCGTTGTCGGGGTGTTCCCCATGGCATCCGGGTCGGGTTTTTCCTTTTTTTGAAAGGTAATTTTTCTAAAAAAATTTTGGGGGTTTGGAATCCATTTCGGGGGTGCAGGAAGTTTGGGCCCTGAGCTAATCTGCTTTTCACTTTGAGAGAGCCTCGAATATGCATTGCTCCCTTTATTGTAGGAGATTTTGTTTCCCGGGCCCAAATATCATAAACCCCTTCCCATTTCCGGGAAAAAGAGGGGGGCTTTTTGGTGCCCCCTTGTTTGTTTAGGTGGGTTAAACGATACCAAATTGTCTGTTTTTTCGAGGACTTTGGGGTTAAATTAGGGAGGGGCTGAAAAAGGGGTACAGAGCTAACTTGATGGTTCAGTTCCATTTGGTTGGAAATACCCTTGTTCCTGGGGAAAGACCCAAAATTTGGCTAAACCCCCCAGGGGGCCTTTTAAATGGGCCCCCCACCCCAAAAGAGGGGCCCCTTTGGTGGGGACTCCCGGCTGGTGATGGGGCAAGGTTCTCCCTTGCCTCGGTCTGTTGGGGTTTTAACCCACCATCTCGGGTTTCTCTTCTGGGGGTACGCACTCAAAGACATGGGGTGTCTGGGGAATCCCTTTTTCCCTTTTCCGGAGGAAAAGATTTTGGGCCCTGAAGAGAACAAATATGACTTTGGCCCGGGTACTGCACGATGGTGGATGTCGTAAACCCCAAAACACTTTCATCGTGGGCAAAAAAGTAAATTTTGGGGGGACTGAGATCAGGATGATTGCCCCCTGAGATAAACCTTCTCCCTTTTCTCGGGGGGAATTTTGAGAGTCATTTGACGGGAATTGATTATGAATCCTAAAATTTTGAAATTTTTGTACTGGAGAAAGTTGAGTTTTCTGTTGTGATCGGAAAAACCATGATTTTGAGAGTTGAAAAGCTAGTGGAGGGGGAAAAGGAGATCTTCTCTGGAGGAGTTAGACCCAGCCCAATGGGGTCGGGGGTTTTGGGTTTCTGAAAACCCCACCTAAAGGACGGAAAATGCTGAGAGAACCACTGTTATTTTTGTAAATTTTACTCGGGGGGGCTGATGAGATTCCGAATGGGAGGGAATTTAAATTTGGGAAAAAATGAAGGGGGACCTAAATTGGTTTGTAGGGCCCTACTTTTTAAAGTAGTTCTTGTGTTTTCCCCGGGGATGGGGGATAATTGGGATATGCATCTGTGAGTTCTATGAGCCATAAAATTCCCGTCTTGCAAAATAGATGGGGCCGATTCTAAATTGTCTCCTTTCTTGAATCTTTTCTTTAGGGAAAAATTTTGTTGAAAAAAGTTAGATTGTTACAAACGAATTTGTTCCCTGTTTTGGGACATGAAATACCCGGGAAATTTTACCCCCTGGAAATTGTGGAGAAGGAACTTTCTCAATGCCCCTTCGAAAGAAAACTTGGAGGAGGTGAAGGAGTATGGGGTTTGAATGGTTTATCATGAACCTGTCTGGAGGAAACTTCCCGGAATTCTAAAAGGTAGCCTTCGAATTGTGGAGGGATACCCCCGGTTTCGGGGGAAGTCTGAGACCAATTGGAATAGAAAAGGGCCCCAGCCTCCCTCCAACCTGAAAGGGCCTTGTGTTCTGGCGTTTAAAGGTCCTTGATTTTGGTCACCCAAAATCTTCCCCTTTTAAAGGCTGCACCCTGGCGGGGCTTAAACCTTTTCCCTTTTTCTTTTCCCTGAAGCCGGTAAACTTTTTAAAAAAATTTGGGGACCTCCGGGGTGAAACCCAAAGGTTTTAGGGTTAGGTTTTCCCCTTTTTTCTGTGGAAAGGAAAATTTCCCCTTTTTGGGTTTTTATGAGGGATTTCCCGTATTTCGCAAGTTAGACCCAAACAGGGTGTTTGGTTGGGAAAAGGGAGATTTTCAGAAAAGGTTTTTTTGGGTGGAAAGTCTCCAGACCATTGTTTTTTCCATAAGGCTCTCCCTTTCCCCAAATTTATGTTTTTCAAGAGACCCCAGAAAAAAATTTTTTGACATCTAAGGGGAATGCACAAAAAAATTTCCCTGAAAACCCTTTAAATTTGAGGCCAAGTTCTTTCCGGATCTTTCCCTTGAGACCCCCTCTTGCGTTTTTGTGTTAAACTGGCTTTAGCCAAATAAATAAGGTCTGGCTTTTTGGTTTGGGGCCAAAAAGCTATTTTCCCTGTGCTGCAGAGGAAGCATAAGAACCTTTTTTTAAAACCTCTGCTTTCCTGTCCCTGGGGTTAACAACCCTAGAGGAATCCCCAGAAAGGGAAAAATGATTTTTTTGGGAGCTTTGCTTCTGCTAAATCCCCTTTAGGGACTGTTTCCCCTTCCCGCAGTATACTGGGGATCCAATTGTTTGTGTTGAATCTAGGTTGGGTCCCCGCCCATTAACTGGTTTTGACCACTCATGTTTAAGCCGTCCGATATAATAGGGTGACTTGGGGCCCTTTATCTTTTGAAATAGGAAAGTAAAAGAGCCTCTGTTTCTTTTGGTTTATCTACAGGATCTTTACCCGATTCCATGGTTTTTTTAACCGATCTTACTAACTGCGGTAATTTGTCCTTTTTTTTAGGAATACAAAACGTTCCCGATTTCCTGATCATAATCATTATCATTTATTTAAACCCCAGGAAAAATTTTACCTTCGATATAGTATGTCACCAGATTGGGGGAAAGGGGGTAAAGGTGAGATGTGAGGCTTAGCGCCCGGCTTGTTTGGGGTTATTTCCTGATGGCTCAAAAAATCTTGAAAAATTGCAGAGAAACTGTTTCCCTTAAAACCCGGAGAGGAAAAGGTTTAGGGCCCCAGACTGTAAGGAAAACCCTTCCCCCTTTAGGGGGAAGAACTAGAGTGCATATATTAGAGGCAAATTCATCTGGGATGGGCTTTATTGCCCTTAAAAACCCAAAACCTGTGCTTGGATTTTCTCTTCCTTTTCCCCCTATCCGCTTGGGGTGGACATCTAAAGGGTTTTTTCAAAGACATAAGGGTTTTTGAATTGCATTCTCAGTAAGCGCCCTTTCTTTAAATTTTTATAAAAGTCCCCCACAACAGAAAGGATCTGTTAAGGGAAAACCCCTGTAGAGGGGGAATTTGCAGCCTCTTTAAACCCGCACAGAGTGCAGGTGAAAGAAAGCAAACAGGAAGGGTAGACACACCAAGTACCCACTATAAAAATTTTTTTTTTTTTTGCAGGAAGGTTCTGTTTAAACACAAAAAATTTGGGTTTTTTTTTAAAGAAACGCCTTTCCTATTGCATGCAGGGGGCTATTGCAGCCTCTTATATACAGCACAGATCCGCAGGGGGGGAAAATAGCAGGTCTTATTTTTACAGCAAAAGCTCGCAGAGGGTCATTTTTGCAGCCCCTATATAAGCACAGCTCCGCAGAGGGGATATGCAGCCCTCTTATATACAGCCCAACCAAGGGGATTTTCCCCCCGGGAGAGGGGGTTTTGCAGCTCTTAAAATACGCACAGCTCCGGGGGAATTGGGCCCCTTTTAGCCCCCAGCCTTTCCCCTTTTTTACAAAACAGATCAAACAGAGGGGCATTAGCAGGGCCCCTTTTTATACCCGCACAAACTCAGCAGAGGGGCATTATAGCAGCCTTTTTTAAGCACGTTCAGCAGAGGGGTTTTTGCCCCCTCTTATATACAGTACAAAATCCCGGGAGAGGGGCATATAGCAGCCTTTTATACATTTAAAAAAGTTACCTTTAAAGGTTTGTTTTCTGTTGGGGAAAAAACCTTGAAATGCCAAATTTCAAGCCCCAGGTGTACAGCGAGTTTTTGCCCTTACTGCAGGGTTTGCAAGCATGCAGGAAAACTTCGCAAAGGGTCGGCCCCTGCTTAGGCGTCTTTTCCAGAGGGGCAAAAGGGCAAAAAGTGCAAGGTCCCCCGTAAAAGCTGAGGGGGAGGGGAAGGCTAGGTACGGCTCCCCATCTAGCCAAGGCACTTCTGGAACCACGCTCCCCCTTTTTAAGGGGGCAAACACACATGTTTATTTAGAAAGAACAACGGCCAAATGTTTTTTCTTTTGGGCCCCAGGGGGCCCAGAATGTCTCAGTATACAGCCCCGGGAAAATAAATTTGGCCTTAAAAAAATGATTTCCCCCCAGGGCAACGATAGAAACACCGGGCTCTTCCAAGTCTTTAGAGAGAAAAAAAATTTTGGGGTGCCGGGTTTGGGGGGTTTTGCCAGGGTTTATTGGGCAAACAACCCAAGTAAATTTAATTTTGTTCAATTACTGTTGTTAAAACCCGTGTCTCCTAGTTGTACCTTGGGGGAAATTAAACCAATGGTTTTGCTGCCGGGAGGGGATCAGGAAATAGTGAAATTTCAATGCAAATTACATCCACAAGTGATGTTTTTTTTTTTGATGAGTCGTTCACTTTTCCTTTTCTTCTGTATCCAGTTCAGAAGGCCATGATGACCTCTCCTGATCACCACTTCTCCCTTTCCGAAATTTTCACGAAATATCTTAGAATTCTAAATTTTCCCGCACCTCCCTCATGCCAAAAGAAGGGGGCCCGGCCCCCCGTGATAGGGTAATTTCGCCACTGATCTAAACCAACACACTGTAACAAGTCATCATTTGTGAGCGGACTTTGGGCAATTTCCAAAATGTAAAATGGGTTTTTTTCCCTCCGTGAAAACAAGCAAAAAAACTTTGTGAGAAAATTTAAGTTTTGAAATTAAAAAAAATTTAATAAACCCTTGCTAAAGTTTTGTATTTTCTTTGAGGGTTTTTCACCCCCTGTTGGTCCTATAGCAAGAGGACAATTAAATGATAGCCACAAAGAGGACCTTGCAAACTGCTACAAGTTTTTTCGCACTTGGGTTTAAAAAGAAAAAACATCAGATCAATAGTAAGTCTATACCCTCTTTCATTAATTTGTAACCTTTTGCTGTCAGGTTTAATCATTTTGGACACTGTTCATTGCAGATATTGCTAGGCTGGAGGTGTAAACCTACAGAACTTTCTAAGTATAATGAAGGGCTGTCGCCCGAAATATTTCTGCTTCTGCTCCTCATATAATTTGATGATGACATGGCATAAATAAATGCAGAATTTTAGATATTCACCATGATGCAGTCTTGACTGAAACTTGAAATGGCAAAATAACGTAATGAGCAATATTGGTGAATTCTTCATAGGAGGCTAAATTATCTCCTCTATATGAGGCTGCCTCGTGTTTTTTTCTCTTCCATACAGTATATTATGGACAGTACTCCATTGTGGATTGCTTGGAAAAAAGGAAACTCTAAGCAACAAGAAAATAACTTTAAACTAGAGTGTGAAGAGGGTCTAGAAGGGTCTGAAGAGAGTCTATGCTATTTCCAGTCTCGTGTCTAGCCAGGGCCACAGATCATAATGTGGGTGTTCCTTGTGAAATAGTTAACTGATTATTCTGTTCTGACACTGTTCACAGTGTTGCCATAGTAATGATTACCAACCTGAAATTCTTAAATGCTGTTTGCCTTTAATGACTTGCTTTTTGTCTGCAGTTCACAACAATCAATAGGCTCTGTTTTAAAAGGAACCTTTGTGCGAGTAACAGCACTAACTCGATATTCCATTCAATGCATAAAGAAAGAAACCACAATTTCCTGCTTGTTTCGCTACCTGTTTTTTTTTTTTTCTTATACCATTAGGATCGTGTACACAATAGCACATTTGCATGGTAGAAATAGGAAGCTTTTTGCAGGAGGTAAAGCTACAGGTTGTAATAACAGAATGACAAAGAAACTGTTTGGGAACCTTGTTCATGCTACGTAATGACATATTCCCACTTCTAATATGTGGCATATGCTACAGTTGATATTTTAGTCTGTGCTAATGAGTCTAAGGGTTTGTTTTTTGTCTATAATACCCTCCTTCATTATGTGGATTCCAACATAAAAGGAATATAATGTGTTACAATTACAGTTTATATTGTATCACATTTTTGTTTACCAGGTAAATAAGTGGTGCACATAGATACAGGGAAATGGAGTGTAAAAAAGTGCTTCGAGAAAAAAATTTTGGGGGTTTTTAGAAAATAAAGGCCCGTTTTTAAAAACTTAGAGGGAAAGGGCGGAAATAAATTAAAGGGGTTTGTTTTTGAACTACGCAGTTTTAGTTCATACTCGGGCAATAAACCCCTTTCAAACCACACAAAAAAAATGACCCGGGGTTTCTTGGGGACAAAATGAAAATGCTTTCCCCTTTAACCTGGGGCTTATTTAAAAAAAAAATCAATATTTTCAGCCTATGAGAAGGAAAAACCCATAACTTAAACCCTTATAGGGCCATGGGAAAAAATGCAAACAAAATTTGTTCCCAAAAGGGTTGGGGGTTCAAAAAGCCAATCTTTTCTTAACTTGGCCCCCCTTTTGATGACCGGAAAGGGAACTTTTGTTACTGATACCCCGACCTTTAATTCCCCGCCAAAAACCTTTAATTTTGAATCTTAAGTAGTAACACTCAGGCCTTCCTATGACCCTATTCATGGCTATGGGTTTATTACCATTTATTGGGGTCGTTTTAAGGCCATACATGGTAAATATCAAGCCTTCCACATCAAGTTATAAAATGTGCTAGAAAATGGTAGGAATGTAAGGCCCTGACAGAATACTACCCTAATGATGTAATGATTCTTTTGTTCATAAAAAAGGGAATTTAGAGAAATTTAGATCAACAAAACGTTTTTGGGAAACTGACCCTGGACCCCTGTGGAGGTTACATTGACTTTTTTTTAAACCATAGAAAATTTTCCAAATTTTTTTAAAAAGAACATCACTGCTTAGTCTGAAAGATCAGCAGTGCTGCTCTTCTATATAGTGGATTTTGGGAATTTGGAAAAAAAAACCAAAAATAAAAGATCTATTCAGTGTATCTGTTGAAAGAAGACAGGAAAAAAATGGGAAACAAAAAGGGGGGTTAAAATCTTCCTCTTAGGGAATTTTAAATTTTTTAATTTCCCCCTTTTGGCCAATTTTTTAAAGTTTGGGGAAGTTTCACCAGTTTTTGTGGGATCGTTAAGCCTAGATTTTTTGGTTAAAACAAAAAAGCATCCCAAAAGCCTAGTTTTATGTATTCAAATTTTAATACATGGGTTTTAAAATTTTTGCCAAAAAGGGATTTTTTTACCCGGTTTTAAAATAGCTTGCATTTGCATACTGTTTTCCTGATGCACACAAAAGCGTGGAATACCCAAAAAAAGTATATATTTACATATTTTTTAAAAAATTAAAGTCTAGACTACTTTTGTAAACGTAAAAGTATTTCATGTTTTAATGTTTTAAAAAAATCCTTTTTTTTAATAATTTTTTTTCTACCCTCATGGGGATTTTTTTTGACAAAGGGAAAAAAAAATTTTAAAAAAGTACCCTTTTCTTCAAGCCTAAATTTTAGGGAAAAGTAAAACAAACATATGCCCCCAAATTTTTATTTTTTAAAAAAAAAAGTGATGAATACATAGGAAAAACAAAATTAAATTTTTGTTTGGGTAAAGGGGTTTAAATTTTTGGTTTTTAAAAAAATTTCCCACTTTTAAATTAAGGGTTTTTTGAACATTTTTTTTTAACATTTTTAAAAAACTTTTCCCAGGGGAAAAAAAAGGCCCAAAACCCCGTTTGAGTGGGTTTAAAAAAAATTTTTGGGTGTTTAAATTTAAAGGGAGGGGCTTCTAATTTACTATTAAATTTACTGGCGTTTGAAAAAAAAGGTTTCCCCCTTTTATTCAATTGGGGTTTTGGGGTTTTTTATTTTTCCTTTTGTTTTTGGGAAAGGTTTTTAATGGGGTTAACGGGGGGAATTTTTAATTTTAAAAATGTTTTTGTGAAAAAAAAAGAAAAAAAAAAAAACTCCCCCCCTTTTTGATTCCCTTTTCTAAAAGTTTTTTACCCCGTAAAACAAACAAAAAAAAAAAAATTTGGATGAACAAAAAAGTTTGTTGGGCCCCAAAAAACCAAAAAAAAATAAAAATTAAATCCAAAATTTAACCTTTTTGGTTTTAAGGGGGAAGGGTCCCTGTCCCCAAAAAAAAGGGTGTTGGGGTTGGGGGGAAACCCCCAATTACCCTTAGGGAAGGGGGTTTTTAAAGCAAAGGTTGGCCTGCGAGACCCCAAAGACAAAACTTGGTTGGAAGGGGGTTGAAAGTAGGGCCCCTTTTAGTTTAAGGGGATGTTTTTCCACCCAAAACGTGGGGCAACCCCGGTTTAAACAGGGAAAAGTGTTTTCCCCGATGGTTTTGGGCGGGTTTCTTTTTCAAACCCAAAACCCCCGGGTTGCTAAGAAAAACATTGAACAAGTTCATTCTTCCTCCAGTTTTTTGAACATAACAATGGAAGGGGGGAAGGGGTTTTTCCCCCCATTTTCAGAGAAAAACCGTCCCCCCGGGGGCTGGGGGGATGGGACTAAAACAGAAAAAAATACCTGTAAAACTGAAACCCCCCATTTGTCCTCTCCCGTGGGGATGAGTCCTTTCCCACTTTATTTTTAAAGTGCAAAAGGTTTTTTTTTTCCAGAGTTTTTGAAGAAAGCAAAAATTTAAAAAATGGAAATGGGAACCCCAATTGAGAAAATTTCATTTTGGGTTTTCCCAAATGGTTCTGCCCTGAAAATAATAGCTAAATGGGAAAAACATTTTGGTTTTGGGGGCATAACATGAGAAGAAGGGGAAAGAAGGTGGATGTAGAAAAAGGTAAAAAAAGGGGCCATAAATTTAAATTTGTAAAAAAAATTTAATTAACATTAGTCCAAACAGTAAAATTCCTACATGAAATCAATGGGGACCAAGAGCCACACGTATGAAAACTTTCTAGATCTAAAACTCACGTTGTAGCCCATAGCAACCAATCAGAGCGCCCCTCTATTTTTCCAGAGCTTTATATGATATGAAAGGCATGCTCTGATTGGTTGCTATGGGCAACAAAGTGGGTTTTGGACCTAGACAGTTTTCATACATGTGGCCCCTAGTATTTGTGAAGATGTGGTTGATGTGTGAGATTGGCATTTGTGCTTGGGATTTCCATTTTAACAGGATAAGAAATCTTGCTGTAAATAAGAGGCAAAGTAGCTGGGGTTTGCTTTGAATGGGTTCCATAATTTACATATTTCCAAAACTTTTGGGCCACTCTTTTCCCGAACTTGTGAATTAGTAGGCATGAGCACCACATGCCACAATGCCCGTGTTTCCAGAAGATGTAATTAAGCTATTTGAAGTATCAACCAAAAAATTAAAAAGGTTTGGTATCCATTTTTCTGTATTTTGATATATGTCCACAACTTATGGATATCTGTATAACAGCATGCAATTTTAGATCTGTAAAAATTCTGCCTATGTCTTAACTGTGTATAAAGTTGCAAGTGGCACTTGGTCAGCAATCTATGCGGGACCTGTTGGCGATCAAACTGTGAATTGTGATTGATTACTAACTCCTGCTCTAGTTTTAATCAAAGACTGACTTTATGTTATCTTCCTAAGGGTGCTTTCACATGCAAATGCGTTTTTGGTGCATTTTTGATCCATTTGTTTATGCGTTTTTTTGTGCAGAAGTGTACAGCATTAATTGCTGTGCCTTTATGCACAAAAACCGCACCTGAAAACAGCATGCGTTATTGATGCATTTTTTGGATGCGTTTTTAAGATGCGTTTCTTGGATGCAGAAAGGCACAGCAATTAATGATGTACATTTCTGCACAAAAAGCGCATCCAAAAATGCATCAAACATGCACGAAAAAATGCACCTGTGTGAAAGCACCCTTATACAGAAGATTTGGAGTTCTCTATCACACAAACAAAGCTTCAACCACTATGGAGCTTTATAATAGAAGAAAAAAAGGTGTCTTCAGGTGGACATTTAGGGTGACATGTATGATTTATGGCGCTTAGACGCCATTTTTTCTGCACATAACAGTGTAGTATGAGCCTGATTTATGAACCCGGTATACTGTGGGTGATAAATCAGGCGCATTCTAGCGCAGAAACGACAATTCTGGCTTAGGTAAACCACTTTTAAAGTGCTCTACCTGCTCCAACAATAATGCACCTGTATTTGCCATACTGAAGCTATAAATCTATAGCTTCATACAGATCTAGTGCGCCCCGTCTACCACACGCCCTCCGAAATCAGGTGCATAAACTGCCACGGGCGCTATGTAATGCGTCTGATACTGGTGTGCGGGCTATTTAAAACTATAGCTAAATGTTGGGCTGGAAAGACACCAGACTTCTGGCGCAGTCTCGTTCATACATGTCACCCTAAGGGTCAAAAGTATGAAAACTGTCTAGGTCTAAAACACACTTTGTTGTTCACAGCAACCAATCAGAGCGCCCATTTCATTTCTTATAATGCTCTGCAAAAATGAGAGGTGCTCTCTGATTGGTTGCTATGGGCAACAAAGTGAATTTTAGACCTAGACAGTTTTCATACATTTTGGTCTTGTTTTAAATTGACCATACATTTTAATGTCTTATGTGATTGATGTGATTGGAATAAACAAGGATGGAATTTAACATGTAAAATTCTTTAAAATAGGAGCTGTATTACACACTATTGAAATAATAAAATGGAGCTTCAACTAAGTATGCCAGTGTGGGAATTGTGGGTAATGGTTGCCTTATGTGGATGGACAGTTTAAATACTGTTCCTAAATGCTCCCTCAAAATATAGCTTAAAGTATAAATCTCCTGGTAACAGTGAGTACAATATGTGCTGATGACTTAATTACCTTGTTTTTGATGTTTTCAATTGAAATCCACAGAACTCTTAGTACTTGAAGTCAGGATACATTTGAGTTTTAAATTAATTTTGCCTGTGTTGTAGAAGACTGAGTCATAGGTAACAGTACAGGAAGCCCTGACTACCTGTTCTCTTTCCTAGAAGCAATGAGTCATTCTGTAGCAGCACTGAAAAGGTTATAGAAGGTGCACCTACAAAATAAGAACCCTAGATCTTAGCACCCTACCAGAATGGGATTGCTGGGAGGGTTATTGTAGCTTGGGATCTGCAGACTTTAGTCACAGGTGATACTTGGCAGGTTCACAACACCTCTACAGACAGACAATACAACAAGGTTTACTCTTCTCTTCCTTCTCTCAAATTCCTCACTAGCAGTTCTCTGGACAAATGCCCTTTCCTCCTGTCTCTTCTCAGCCTACAAAACAATTATCTTGTGAATGGACAGGGTCGTTTCTAGGGGCGGGCGAGGCGGGCGATCGCCCGGGGCGCCGAGGCCCCCCTCACCCGAGGGGGGCACCGCCCGCCTTGCCACCCCGCTGTTAGCCTCTGACTGCCAGCAGCTGCACACACTTAGTGCAGCTGCCTCCTCCCCTGTATGTATGAGCGCTCAGTCAGAGCGCCGGTACATACACAGAGCGTTGCAGGGAGCGCACGGCTTTCACCACACCCCCTGCGATGCTGAGTCTCGGCTCCTGTGTGTCCCAGGAGGCCCCGGGAGCTGAGTGTGTGGTTTGATGACGTCACGCCGCTTACACTGTACCCCAGCTCCAGGGACCTGGAAGCGCTGCGGGGATCCTGAAAAGGTAAGTAAGTTTTTATTATTTTAAAATCCTTGGCTACAGGGGGACACTGGCTACAGGGGCACTGGCTACAGGGGGGGACACTGGCTACAAGGGGGAAAATGGCTACAAGGGGGACACTGGTTACAAGGGGGGCACTGGGTATAGGGGACACTGGCTACAAGGGGGACACTGGCTACAAGGGGGGCACTGGCTACAAGGGGGGACACTGGCTACAGGAGGGGCACTGGCTACAAGGGGGGCACTGGCTACAAGGGGGACACTGGCTACAAGGGGGGCACTGGCTACAGGGGGGACACTGGCTAAAAGGGGGGCAACTGGCTACAAGGGGGGCACTGGCTACAAGGGGGACACTGGCTACAGGGGGGACGCTGGTTACAGGGGACACTGGCTACAAGGGGGACACTGGCTACAGGGGAAACTGGCTACAAGGGGGACACTGGCTACAGGGGAACACTGGCTACAAGGGGGACACTGGCTACAAAGGGGCAACGGGCTACAGGGGGCAACTAGCTACATGGGGCCGCACGGGGACCTGCTCAAGGGACACTGGCAAACAGGGGACACTGGCTACAAAGGGACACTGGCTACAGGGGGGACACTGGCTACGGGGAACACTGGCTACAGGGGGACACTGGCTACAAGGGGGGCACTGGCTACAGGGGACACTGGCTACAGGGGGACACTGGCTACAGGGGATACTGGCTACAAGGGGGACACTGGCTACAAGGGGGGCACTGGCTACCAGCGGGGCACTGGATACAGGTGGGAACCTGGCTAAACGGGGGGCACGGGCTACAAGGGGGGCACTGGCTACAAGGGGGACACTGGCTACAAGGGGGGCACTGGACACATGGGACACATGGGATCGGGGCGATTGAGACAACAGACCAGCTCAGGATCAAAGGTTATAAATTTAATCGCCTTGTGGGATACAGCTATGCATATACTGGTCAGAGGTGCAAATACAGATATGGGTACAGACAAAAGATGCAGGGAGATGTATCTAATTACCTTAGTTAGGCCTTGAGATGGGCATACATAGAGGGTGAATGCAGCCTACAGGTTCTGGAAGCTCTGGGTATGCTCGGCATAACCCCCTTTACCAATGGAGATGACACTTGGCCCTGGTGGGCTCAGAATTTTAACTATACTGGGACATCCCACGTCACTCCCCCTTCACACCCGCTGTTACAACCTCTCATGCTCCTGGAACAGTATACACTCTCCTCCCTTCCAGGCCATGCTGTTTTTTACTTTGGACACGAAATGGACCATATCATGGCAGGGCAATGCAGCAGCTTCGTGCCCCTGGTACCATCAGAACTGGGTGGGTCCAAGTTACGACTGAGTACCAAATACTGTGTCATTGCTCTGCTCCTGGTACCAGTTTCCATTTATCCCTGCCCGTCGGTCCTACAAGCAAAGGAGTGGCAGCTATGCATATGGGGTGCTTTCATATTTACAAATAAAACAAATAAAACTGGGGTGTGCCTGTGATGTATGGTTATTCTATAATTCCTTATGAAACTTCAGCACCGGATGTCTGCTACATCTCTTTTGATGCTCTTCCTCTCGGAGCACATGTCCACCCTGACCCTGGCTAAGGTGCTAACAAGTTTATTGAGGAACCTTTGAAACTCAAGCTCCCTGCTTTGGCTGCTTCCCTGTCTGGATTGGGAGCTGACACACCTTGCATCTAAATTGAGGGAATTTGCCTTTTGTTTAATTGGGTGCTTCCTCAATGACATGTGTTGTGCAGTGGGGGAGCTTAGGTGAAGTTACTAGATCTGGGAGGGAGGGGGTGACTTTTTCATGTTCCTCACACCACACCTTACAAACATTTACATCATATTTGAGGAACACGAGGAGACACAAAGAAATGTAATTGTAAAATAAATCCAGTTCACCTCGTTAATAAAAATCACATAAGAAGAGATTGGTATAATAAAGGGCATATTTAATCCTATAGAATTATAATAGAGCAGACTGATTATTTCTAATAGAACAGGTCTAAAGACAGACTTCTAAATTGTGGAAGGCACCAAACATATCAGGAAAGACTTAAAGAACTTAATTTGCAGAGGAAAACAAAAGGGAAAATGTGGATGTAATGGAAACCATTAAATATGATGAAATCAGATGAAAAGTGTTTTTATTTAAACATAAAAACCAGGACACACATGATAAAACTAGTTGGGGAGAGCAGAATAAGAAGACATACTAGTAAATATTAGTTCACTGAAACTTTTATAGATGCTCGGAACAATCATTCAGCAGATGTGGTTGGAAAATTTACATTAAAGGGGTTGTCGCACTACATTGATTCATCTCACCTCAGTCCTGTATTCTTGGTTTCACTTTGAATTCAGGGGCGTGTTTACTGGCTTCCACTAGGCTTCAGTAGAAGCCAGGTCTGTAGCTATAGCAACCAGTGCTGGCAGCCTTTCAGGAGAGATAAAGCAGGTCTGTAGCTATAGTGACCTGCGTAGCTGATGCAGCCCATACAAGAGGGGATATCTAGAAATAGGTAGGATACTGGTAATGGACACATATTGCAAAGTGACTTGTTTTTGCAAGATCTTTAACATAAAAAACAATCCTTGTAGTGAGACAACCCCTTTAAGTGATAAAAGGGATGAATTTATATAGGGAAACTAGATCTTGGACCATGTAATTTTTTTCTTTGTCTACATTTCTATGTATAAACACCAAAGAGAGTTTTCACTTGCGTGAAGAGAAAGGAGACGACTCACCACTCCAAATCTTGATTGTTGCACCTGTTCTGTCCTGCTTCTTGCAGTCAAATCTTGATTGTTGCACCTGTTCTGTCCTGCTTCTTGCAGTCAAATCTTGAATGTTGCACCTGTTCTGTCCTGCTTCTTGCACCTTCACTGGCCAATTTATTTAAGGCATGGTGGGAACATCGTACCATCTATCATCTTGATAATCCCTTTTCTGGAGCAATAGTCTGGTATGGGCGTTACATAGACGATTTGTTAGTCGTCTGGAGAGGAGGAGTAGCGTCCATACCAGACTTTGCCACATACATAAATAAAAATGATGTAAATATTAATTTTACTTACAACTACAATGAGCATAACATCTCTTTTCTAGATATCTATCTTACCGGTAATATGGAGAAAAATGAAGTGGAGACTACTCTTTATAGAAAACCTATTGGGGGAAATACTGTGTTAAGAGCTGACAGTTGTCACCCAAGACACACAATTAATGCTATACCCTATGGGGAATACAGTAGAGCTAAAAGAATCTGTACAAGTATAGAGGAATTTGAAAAACTGAAGGAAATTATTGATAAGAGATTAAGAGAGAGAGGTTATAAAGAGAAAATATTATTAACAGCTAGAAATAGAATACAGAAGAAAACTCAGACTAATCTACTGACCCCAAAAAAGAGGAATGACAAGGATTTTAAAGGGACAGTTTTTTCCACTCCGTATAGTGTAGATTTTGAAGACATAAAAAAACTGATGTATAGAAATGTAAATATTCTACGGCAAGACCCGATACTGGCAGATATACTAGATGAAGGCATAAGAGTAGTAGCAAAACGAAATAGAACCATAGGCCAGACAGTAACAACAAGTGATTTTACTGCAGCTAAGGGACAGAATACATGGTTAGCGCAGAAAGGCTTTTTTGGTTGTAGTAAAAAACGATGCAGTGTATGCAAGTATGTAAAGAAAGGGGAGAATTTTGGAAGAGATGAGCAGGAACAAACTAGGTACAAAATAAAGGATTTCCTTAATTGTGATTCAGATCACATTATTTATGTTATACAATGTTCCACATGCAAGAAAAGCTATATCGGCAGTAGCATCAGAAAATTCAAAACAAGAATTGCAGAACACATGGCCAATATAAGAAAAGGCAACAACACATACTCAGCCATAGCAAAACACTTTATAGAGCAACATGAGGGTAATATAGAGAATATGTGTTGTTTCGCCATAGAGAAAGTATCGAAACCTAGAGATGGCAGTGATTGGGAAAGGCAAGTAAGAATACAGGAAGCATACTGGATCTATGCCTTAGAAACACGAGCTCCACAAGGGTTAAATTATAGAAACGATCTAGCATATATCTACTAGCAATGGGAAAATGGTATTAGAAAATACTTAGTCCTATTTAGAATGAACAAACAAGGTTTTTTGGTGTATTGTATGTATATATGTATTTGTTTTTAAAATGAAGGAAGTGACGTAGAAAGTAGGCGGTTACGGAATGTCAGCATTACTATTTAGTTCACTTCAGTTAGTATACAAGTTGTCACCGTGAACAAGGGCTCCGCAAATAGCCCGAAACGCGTTAAAAAGGTGGAATACTAGTGTACCCCCCTGCACATAAGTAAAAAGGAAAAAAGCACACCCCATTTTTTCAATTTGGGCGGGGCCTTTCACATCACTTTTTTTTTTTACTTTTCAAATGGGGTCTGCAGGAAAACTTTGGGTGAAGGGGGCCCACCAAAGGTCGCAAGTTAAACTGGGGTTTTTGGTTTATGTTGAAAGACTTCAGTCAGTTCCAGATTAGGGGTGCTCCACTCATCGGGCCAGAAAGGTGAAGTGGGGGGCCACCAAGCATAACACCAGCTCAAACTACACCAAAATAAAAAAAGAACAAAAAAGGGAAAAGACGAAGAATGACCCAAAAAGAGAGAGGCATGGGGAAACGGGCTTTTAAAAGGGGGTTGAAAACCGTTATAGGAAAGTTTTGATGTTATTGCCCCCAGACAAAAAGGTACCCCCCATAATGTGCTTAGAATCTGTACCGCAAGAGATAAAATGTAACATTCTCCCAATTTTGGGTTTTTAAAATGAAAAAACCCCTGCCAGACCCCAAGCAAAAGAGCCCAAACGTGGTTAATTTCCTGCCCTGTGCACTAAAAACTTCCAGAAATTTTTCCCCAAAAACAAATTTCCAAAACAATTCCCTGAAAAAAGCATCCCAAAGCTGTCTGAAATACATCCCCCATTTGTAAATTTTTTTCTTTGTCTTTTTGGGCAAAAATAAAATTTTTACTTAACAATCCCTAGCGGGGAATTTTTAGGAGCTTGCTGTTAAAAGTTTTAACATTATAGAAAAAGTTTAATGTCACATTTGTTACCCACACTGTTTAAAAATTTCTTTAGGTAAACATGAAGAAGAAAAGGGAAAGCAAAAAAAAAGCCAAAAATATTTTTCCCGTGCTGTGAAAATCATAAAATGTTTTTATTGCCCTATTTCATTTTTCCCTTTACATAAATAAAGCAACCTCCCCTTAACCCTAAAATAACCCCTTTTTTTTTTAAAAAGCTTTTAAAAGGCTCCTCCTTTTGGGTTCCCTTTTCTCAGCCAAAATTAAATGTAATTTAAAACAAGGGGCGTGTTGAAAAAAGGGTAAGAAACTCTCCTGCAAATTTTGGGTGTTCCCCTTTCTCACAGCTAAAGCGGGAATTCCCTGTGTTTTATTATCCTCTTTTTGTCTTTTTTTTTTTTCCTGGGGTTGCTGGAAAAGTTTTTTGCTTGTCAGCTGAATTGGTTTGAAAAACTTAGCCTGTGTTCACAGGGCTTTTTCAACCCCGTAATTGCGAGCCGGATTGCGCCCCGAAATTTCCCCGCTTGAATAAGGGGGGGACGGGGGCCCGCGGCCCCCCGGGCCCCATAGACTTGAAATTAACCCCAGGGCGCGTTTTGCACCTGGATAATGTGCGGGTTTAAATTTTTCCCCCCGCCCGGGGGTTTCGCCTAGCTGGGGGAACGAGGGAATCCACTGTTCTTTTATAGAACTGTGGTTTAACCGAAAATTACGGGGCGAGGGAAAAGGGAGCGTACTGCACCCAAAATCCCGCGCAGTACGGCCCCAAAACCAATGGCAAAATAACCCGGGTGGGAACGGCCCCAAAAACTCATTATAGTTTTTGAGGGGATTTTTATGGGAACAAATTGAAATCGGAAAGGGGTTTTTATGGTGACGAAATTTTTCCAGATCATCGAAAATTTAAAGGGTTTTAAAATCTGGCATCATATATTAAGATCGCCCCTTTTTTTTTGGGCGCTTCCTGTAATTTTGGCGGCCAGAAAAATCAGTTTAACAGAATAACAGGGTAGTGTGTGGCGACATAAAAACGGGATGTGAAAGGTTCGTTTGGGCGGGAAAAATCACATGACCCTGTTTTACATAGAACAGCTTTTCCCCTGTTTCAGCCTAGTGTCTCTCAGCGTCTCATACGGATGGACCTGCTCTCTGCCTGTGGCCCAAACAGCTACGAAATTATCTATTTCTGCACAGACAACCTCACTTTTAGCTGTAATCCTTCCAATTTAGTTGATTAGGTTTTTAAATTTTTTATGTATTTAGCTAGAGAATTTTAAAGCACATCTACCCTGTAAATTCACGGCGGTGGGGGGGGGGGGGGGGGGGCCCCCCGGGCAAACACAGACAAGCTCTATCTATAAAGAACACTGGATAAAGCACCAAGACTTGGGGGTAACATTGTAGGGGAAATATCTTTATTTTTAACATTTTGCTATTGAAAAAATTTCCTGGATATTGGCACCTAAACTTATATTGGTAAACATCTTTACTTTTAACTGCGGGTCTCTTTGTTAGCGAAAAACTCCACTTTTATTACAATACATTTCAGATAGGTGCAATTTCCCCATTACCCCTTTTTTGACTGTTGATGATCCACCTTAAACTTAAATTACAACCCAGCAATCTTGTATCACACGGGGTTGTTTGTTGCCAAAAAAATACCTTTTCGTCGAAAACATCACAGTTACTTTTTTTTTTGACTTTTTCCACCCAAAAACTGTTCATTGACGCAGCATCTACAAAAATTTTAAAAACAGAAATTCTATATTCACCACATGAATTGAAAGGTGAAAAAAAATATCGTTTATTATACAAAAATAACAGTTATTTTTTTTTTGATTTTTGCACACCCAGCATTTTTTCATTGACGCAGCATCACGAAAATCTTAAAACAGCAATTCTAAAATTCCCACAGGTGAATTGAAAGGTCCCAAAAAAATACCGTTTTATTAACAAAACATAACAGTTACTTTTTTTTGACTTTTGCACACCCACACTGTTCATTGCCCAGCTTTTAGTAAATCTTAAAACAGCAATTCTATATCACCACAGGTAAATTAAAAAAGGTCAAAAAATATCGTTTATTAATCAAAACATAACAGTTACGTTTTTTTTGGACTTTTGCGCACCCAGCACTGTTCGTTACGCACATCTAGTAAATCTTAAACACAATTCTATTTCACCACGGGTGAATTGAAAGGTGCAAAAAATCCCTTTTTATTATATCAAAACATAACAGTTACGTTTTTTTTTGACTTTTGCACACCCAGCACTGTTCTTGACGCAGCATTACGTAAATCTTAAAAAAAGCATTCTATATTCACCACAGGTGAATTGAAAGGTGCAAAAAATACCTTTTATTTTATCAAAACTTAACATTTACTTTTTTTTTTGACTTTTGCGCACCCCAGCACTGTTCTTTTTGACGCAGCATCTACGTAAACTTAAAAAGCAATTCTATATTCCCACAGGTGAATTGAAAGGTGCAAAAAATACCTTTTATTAATCAAAACATAACATTACGTGTTTTTTGACTTTTCACCCCACACTGTTCATGACGCAGCATCTAGAAATTTTAAAACAAAATTTTTAATTCCCCCCACGGGTGAATTGAAAGGTGAAAAAAATACAGTTTATTATCCCAAAACAAACAGATACGTTTTTTTTTGGACTTTTGCCCAATCCAGATTTTTTGATAGACCCCCCTTTGCAGTTAAATTGAATCCAGAAATTTTGTTTTGATTGGGGGGGATTTGAGAATAGTTTGTGTTTTGCCTCTTTTAATAAGAATTTTTCCAAAAACTATTCCATCCCTTCTAAATTTTTTTATTTTTCTGAACATGGAGCGAAATCAGGTGGAAAGCAGCAAAGAGGGGGGCACACAGGGAGGGGAGGTACGGAAAAAGGGCTCCTTCCATGCTGGCAAAAACACCAAAAAAACCACGGATCGCAGTTCGGGACCGCGGGCCCTGTCATCGCTGGGTCAGGCCCTGTAATCTAAGTAACACATCTTTCCCCCCAAATCTGTCCTTCAGGGTTAATCAACCTGCATCTAGCATTTTACCTCCTCGCCTCGCAGTCCCCGGCCCAAATGGCGTCATCCATCATAAAGCTCCCCCAAACATGAACACCCAAAAATGTCAACTTCGTTACCCCCACTGTGGATAATCCATTGTCTGAAGACTCTTTGATGACAAAATGGGGTTTTGGGGTCAAAGGCATTTTAAAAGACAAAGAGGATATTTAGTCTGCTCTGACCCCATTCTGAGCCATCAGAGGATGAAAAAACCCGGGTAAAAATGGGGCAAAAACCCCCCGGGGGGGTCGGCAACACCTTCAGTGCCCCTTGCTTAAAAACCCCGCAGCTTCGGGATCAGAAAATCAGGACGACCAAGTCACCTTGTTTAGAGATGATGATGACACATTGGGGATCCACCGGGCTTTTTCCGCAGAATTTGCTTGCGAAGTTCATCATGACGGGGGAGGAAACAGGGGGGTATATCAATACGGGTCCCGCCACAAAAAGGGAAGGGGGTCGCAAAGTCCGCGTAGATTCCGCCAGCCACGTTCACCAAACCCCCGTCCTCGCAAATCGCCGTCAAAATGGTCCGGACCCTCAAGCCGGGGCCTTTTTTACAAGCCTCGATTCACCCACTGTCTATCCCCCTTTTGCCATAAACGCAAAAGAAAGGGGAAAGAACCTTAAGTGGTTAACCACCCCAACAGTCTAGTCACATGCACCGAATGCATGAGTTAAATGGAGGGGAACATTTAGCCAAAAAAGGGGCCAACCACCCGGGGGCCCCAACCACTGTCCACCCTTTGTCTCCCCTCCCCCCTCCGTCACCACCAAGCTTTCCTCAGCTGCCATGTCCTCAAGTCATGATCAGGGATCAGCCCCCCGCTTCAGCCTCCCCCTCGCCCGAGTACCACCAACCCCAGAGACCAATCCTACCCCCCTTCTCCTTCCCCCATTTACGACCGCACGCCGTACAGCTGCCCAGTCTACAGCCACCTTCTGTCTTCCAGGTTTGGGAGCAGAAGAAACACTTTAACCCAAACCATCCCAAAGCCAAAGCCTGAATGTCGGCTTTGCCGGGCTTTTGGCCTTAAAAAATGTTTTCCTTTCCGTCTGGGGGACACAGATGGGTTCCGCCCGGTATGGCCCTCGCCGCCCCCAATTTACCAGATCCGAGCTGGCTTTTCTTTGCCAAAAAAAGCCGCCCCTTTGCCCGGGCCCAGCCACTTTCATTAAAAAATTTAAAAGCCGTTTCTGCATCTTGTCCAAAAGTCCACTCACCACCGACACAGGGACTAAAAACACACCAAGGGGCCGCTATACTCTGTGACAGCTCACGGGGTAGCTGGGTGGATGTCTCTGGGGGTGACGGGGGCTCTCAGGTTGGGCGCACGCTCTTCAAAACCGCAGGGATATGCAGGCCTTTTTCCCCCAAGTCCTCTGGGGCATCACGTGCCCAGAACACCACCGTGTTAAAATTTAAACTCCCTTTGGAGACCATCCACACAAGGTCGGGAGGTGGACGGCTCTAACAACAAACCCGACGCTGGCTGGGGACAAAAAACCGTCCAGAAAGGTGGTGTGCGTAACGGGCGAAATCTGCTGGCCGCCCAAGATCGGTAGGCTGGAGCACATCCCTTGCCTGGCACATGTATGAACCCCTTGTCTTCCAAAAATTTTTCTAAAGAGCTAACCCGGGTCGGACTGCCTGCGAAAGAAGGCCAGGTCGAGTTCGCACTTCCGCCGTTCGCACCCTCGGCTTCGCACATCAGCTGGGCCTCCCCGTCAACCGTCCATTGTTGCCCGGGGCAACACGCTGGAATTCCACCTTCCCATGCCCCAGCATTGGGGCAGCGCGCAATGCCATTACACAGTACGAAGTGACACATGGCCTGACAACACGGTACGGACCTCGGGTGTTAACCCACCGAGAGTGGAGGCATGTGAAAGAGTTTCTGCACCACCCTTGCCTTTTTGAAAAAGCCACCAAAATGGTCAGGGGGACAATCCCTTGTCAGCATGACATTTGGTGATCTTAGTTCTGGAACATCGTTGGACACTCTGAAACAACAGGTCCCGCCACACGGAGGAGGAACGGACACAGATGCGGACACGGGCCTTTCTCTCCGTCAAATCCACAAGGCCCCCACATTTCCAATTTCATCGGCTTCATTAGGCCGGTTTTGGGCCCGAGCTGTGCAAGGGGGCGCATCAGCTCTCAGGGGGGGGTCATCCAGGGGAAGTCAGGGCTGTGTTTAAACTGGTCGGGGGGCAGCGGAGGAGGAGGGAGGGGATTCCTAGACACCATGTTACCGACGTCCCGCCTTGGAAAAAGGGGGTTGGGGCGAATTTGAGGCGGGGGAGGAAATGAGGAAATCATTTTGCTATGCCCCCCCCTTTCCCGAGGCTTTGGGGGAAACAAGGGTCCATCTCTCATAGAGGCTTGCATGCTCCATTTCCACCAACAAGATCCTCGCAATAAGGCCATCAAAATGAACAAAATTTACTGGGTGGCCAACCCCCCTGGACCTCGGGACAAAACAAAAATCAGCACTTTCCTTCCACCCACCCAAATAGAGAGTAAAATGCAGGAAATGAGACCTTGCATTTACAACGGAGACTCTGTTGCGTCTGCTTTACGTTCCCCAAATTCACGGGGAACAACAAACGACGTAAAACATAGAGTGCCAAGTAGGGGTAGCGGCTCAGCAGCAAGGTGGGAGAAGCCCAATGGGGACCTCTGGCAACTTTGTTTACCACCTCACCACCTCAATGCAGGCACACACCAAACCCCCAGAAATCACTTTAAGATCATGGGCCGACTACTCGTCCAAAAAAACCGATTTTTTTTGCATGTGTTTTCCCACCCAATAACTTCTGGGTATCCAAAAAAGGGCAATGGCCCCCCAGCTGGCTCGTCACGCCTAGAGGGGTTGTCCGCCCACACCACGTTTTACCCAGCGGACCTTCACACAGCTGGGGGAGTCTTACAGACAAAACCCTCCCGGGTTTCCACAGATAATTTGGGGTCGTTTGACCTTTTATCAAGAGAATCAGGCATGGGTCCTGAGAGTTGTGGGCCCCAATTGCCGAGTCACCGATTATTTCCATCTACTTCCATTCCCTTTTTAAAAAAGAAATGGTCCTCTTGAAAAATTTTTTTTTTAAAAAGATCATTTTTACTGAATTTTTATTCCTTTTCCCAACAGTTCATTTTTCGGGTTTTGTGTGAGGAACGTAAAAACGCAAGGTTTTATGACAACACCTAATTTCCCTTTACTCACTTTTCTTTAAGAATTTTCCCCCTTGTCAATGGTTTTGAGGTCATTTTCTGTGAGTAAGCAATAATCAGGGCCTTTGGAACAAAATGTGGGTTTTTAAGTGCTTTTTTTCCTCACAATTTTTAATAGTGGGTGAAAGTCAATTTTTTAAATTTTTGGGGTCATGAGCTGGAGATACGCAATAATCAGGTCCTTTGTAAAAGAAATTGGCTTCTAAGTGGCATTTCCCCTCCCACAATTTTTTTAAAAGGGCGAAAGTCATTTTTAAATTTTTTGGGTCATGCTCTTTCAAATGCACAATACTACAGTCCTATTATAAAAAAATGTTGTTTCTAACAACATTTGTTCTTTAAATTGACCAAAAAGGGTCAAGGGTCATGCTTTTAATTTTTTGGGGCATTTTTCTGGACAGCACTATACTCAGTCCTATTCTAAAAAATGTTTTTTCTGCAACATTGTTCTTCACAATGACCAAAATGGGCCAAGGGTCATGTTTTTGAAATTTTGGGGCATTTGCTGTGACAAGCGCTATCTCATTCTATTCAAAAAAAAAATTTTAACAACTTTGTTTTTTCAAATTTTCAAGATGGCTCAAGAGTGATGGGGCTGTCAGAAACGGAATAGGAGGGGCACTGTTTTGGGCCCCCATATTGCAAAAAGACTTGTTTTTTTCAAGATCTTTTTTAAAATAGCAACAACCCTGTATTGAGACAACTCCCCTTTAATACAATGAAAAAAAGAGAAACAAAGACATGGTGGGATTTCCCTCCTATTTAAAAATGTTTTTCTAGAATTAAAGTACAAAAAACTGCATGTACAAATACTGTTAAAAAAATTCATCTAAATTTTACAAGGGAGGACAGAAAACTTTGGGCCAATGTAGGGGTTTTTCAAACATGGATATGGGGCACGGACAGAGAAAAAAGTACAGAGACCATTTCCTCCAGCACGTTTTAAAAAAGGAAAAAAAATGCCAAGATAACGGGCCCTGGGTGTAACAGGGGTTAAACCCCCATATTTCCCAAATGAAGCCAATTGGGCCACACTCTCGGAGGGGAAGCCTACCCCGTATTGACTGTGACGAGGGAAAGGGGGGTTCTCACACTTCCGCTTTTCCGCACTCTGCTTCAAACACGACAGTTTTTTTGTTGCGGGGCCCTCAGGGGCATTTTAACCTGCGTGTTAATAGATGCGGACCCACCGGGGTTTCACCGACCCACTGTAACTCCGGCCCTGGTCCCTGCGTTGGCCCGGATAGGTATATCAATGTCCAGTGAAACTAAATGGGTGGTTGAAAGACCCTTTTTCCGGGACTTTTTAAATGTGGGGTCATGCAGGTTTTGGGGGGTCAGCGTGGCCCAGGACAGGTATAGTCAATGCCATGAAACTAAAATGTGGTTTAAAAACTCCTTTTTCCCGGGACTTTTTAAATGTGGGGGCATCGTTGGGGGGTCACGCGTTCCAGGGCAAGATATTCAATGTCCTTCAAGTAACATATGGTTCAAATCAAACTGCCTTTTGGGACTTTTTAATTTGTGGTGATGCAGGTTTTAAGGGGCAGGGTGTGGGACAAGACAGGGAAGTAAATGGTAGTTACTTTTTTTTTGTGACTTTTATAACCTAAGTTGTTGCCAAAATTAGACGTATCCATTTGACTGTGTGGATGTTAATTTTAGCTTCTCCAGCCTTTTTGGGGGGTAATAATGAAGGTTTTTTGCTCTCCCCATAGCTTTAATGGTCATCCGCATAAAAGATCTCACTATGAAAAACCCTTATCGATACGGCCGACTATCACATATCGATCTCGATAGCCAACCAATCGCTCAACACAAATAATCAACTTTTTGTCTTTTTAAAACTCAAGTGAATCTGGCAGTCTGTTGCAGACAAGAAACATGGGGCCTGTCATCCTGATTTCCGGGCTGTTGTTTTTTTAAATCTGTTTTTTTCAGCATTTTTGTCAGGGTGCAGTATCATTTTCATTCAAGCCTTTTTGTTTAAACCAAATTCTAGAGACACTTGCTGTTTTAGGGTCAGTATATTGGGAACATTTTTGAAGGAAAAATTTTAGGGTTAGTTTTAGGAACAGTTTCCATTGTCAGGGGCAGACATAGTGCAAGCTTTAGGGATAGAACT
Organism: Phyllomedusa bahiana; assembly: GCA_025379985.1. NCBI lineage: Eukaryota > Metazoa > Chordata > Amphibia > Anura > Hylidae > Phyllomedusa > Phyllomedusa bahiana. The sequence continues at coordinate 49,050 of JAODAL010005778.1, read as the reverse complement.
AGGAACAGTTAGCTAGGACAATTATCGCTATTACTCTCTCACTCCTGGAGTTTACACGCATTTGACTCTCCACCGACTGTGTACCTGTATCCACCTGCTGTCCATTTGCTTTTTGATTGATACGCTTTTTATTGCTACTTCATATTACTGCTGGTTTACTTCCCTATTATGCTTGTTGTTGCTTGGGAAACCATCACTTCTTAAAAGATAGATAACGTACTATTTTTTACTTCCTTTACATTTTGGGGGAACACATGAAATTTGGTGTTTTAAGGGGCCCAAAATTTCAGCGCATAAAATGGCACAAAAGCGCCATTTATAACCCCTCCCCCATCGGGGCATAAATCAGGGGCGTTCAACGCTTGCACACGCACCTTTCAAAATGGTAAAACCTGTTTCAGCTGTAATGGCCCAAAATGCCATAGCGAAGCTATAAATATGTAGCTTCGTTATGGTTCTAGTGCGCCCCCCCTCCCGCACCCTCCCCCCCCCCCCCCCCCCCGAGATCAGGCCATGACAAAGCGCCGCAGACGCCATGTAATGTGCCCGCGAATGCCGTGCAAGAGATTTAAACATGAATAAATGGGGCTGTGCCTGATATCGGGCTGAAAAGTCGGCAGATATCTGGCGCAGCCCCATTCATTCATGTTGCCCTTAGTTTCTTAACGTTACTAACACACATTGTATATTATTTAATGGTAAAAGGTTTGCAACTTTTATGATATTGGAATTGGATTTTGCACCAAATTGAGTTTCACAGTGGAATGATTATTGATGATTCTGGGATACAGTTATCACCATCTTATAAAATACACTTTTAACACTGGTTGATAAAAACAATAGCTGATAACAATATATCTGTAGTTTCATGCTATAGTTGAAGTAAAGAGCTTCTAGGCCAGGGGACAAATTGTAGGTAAAATGGATCAGTTAAGATGCTGTTGAGGAGTGTAAATAAGAACACTAGGGGCAACATATATGAATTCGAATGCGTAATTTTTTATACTTGGCGCCGACAACCCAGTTCTAAATAAATATAGAAGGGTGTAGCATACGACAGCATGAAGATTTTTGGTGCATTACATAGAGCTTAATGCGCCAAACTTCTCTCAAAGTTCGGTGCATTACACTCTATGCCCATACAAAGTTTGGCGCATTAAACTCTATGCAATGCGCCAAACTTTGTATGGGCATAGTGTGTAATGTGCCGAACTTTGAGAGACATATGAAGGAGGGCGCTTCAAAGTGAATTACTGCATTCATTATATTCAGTGTATAATGTGCCTGAATGTATGAAAGTGGATTTTGTGCAATTAGAAATGGTGTCTAAAGTTCATTGCGCCTCGCCTATGTGTTTGGCGCACACTGAATCTTTGGCGCATTAGTAATGCGCCAAACATTTGTAGAGGCTATAGATAGGCTGTAAATAAAAGAAAAGTCATTAGAATAACATGTCAGTGAATAGAAACAATGTTAGTGGTCTTGCTTGGTGGACCACAGGTCCCAGAAAGATCTTTTGGTGTGCTGGCTCTTGTTGTATGTAGAATAAAGGGGAAGAGCAGCAAAAGTAAATTTAAAATTTAATGTAGTAAAAATTTTTAAAAGTCTTTTAAAACACCATCAGTGGGTTATTTCATGTAAAATTAGTTTGAGATTCTATGAATTTTAAATAAGTTTTATAGGAGATATTTTTATATTTTTGGAATATATTTTTATATTCATTTTATATGATCACATTTTTTATTAAATATAAATAATTTAATTTGATAATTATCATAAATTACTTTTTATTATTGCACTGGTGTAAGTTGAGAAATAAGGGACATTTTGAAATGTATTTTTGCTGTTCTGACCCTTTATTATACATACGGCAAGAGCCAGCACACCACAGGTCTTGCTGGGATCTGTGTTCCACCAAGCAAGATCACTACCATAGTTTCTATTCACTGACATGCTATTCTAATGACTTTTCTTTTATTTCCAGCCTATATATAGCCTTTACACATGTTTGGCGCATAGATGTAATGCGCCGAACTTTGACAGAAATTTGGCACATTAAGCTCTATGTAATGCGGCAACAATCTTTACACTGTCGTATTCTACACTCTTCTATATCTATTTAGAACTGGGTTGTAGGCGCCAAGTAAAAAAAAAATAAATACACATTAGAATTCATACATGTCGCTCTAGGAATTGGTGGAGAAGGAATATTAAGATCCAATTAGGGGTTTGTTCCAATTTTACATATCATATTCATGGCATAGATCATAAAAGTTAACCATGTTTGTCACTTACATGATGTTAAAAAAGGATCTACCGAAGAGTCATGACAATTACTTATTATTTTGTCAGTGATTTCAGGAAAAAGATCCAACTAACGACAAGCCTTATTCCTGTCTTTACAATGGCAAGTGATTGGTTGTATGATTTTTCCACAATAGTTGGCAAAATTTAGTTGAGCACAGCCAACCATACCCAAATCCGAAGTGCCACACCACTCAGTATTTATAGCTGCCTTAATATCCTGAGTTAATTTTTGGCAAATCTCTAAATACTATGAAGTCAATGTACTGTTTGTACCTATTATCCTCTTTAGTATCAATAGGAGAATCATCTGATACATTTATTATTTACTTTTGCCACCTATTTTTTTAACAAGCATGAGCAACACCTTGTTATAATGTAATAGTTAGTCAAAACTATCACTGTACAGTTACAGAAAAAATAATTCATAGCACTGTATTGCATTGAAACATGACATGTATAGATAAGAATTCATCTCTGACCAGGCATGACATTTATATTCTCCAGAAGCACAAACGCACTATTCTGGCTTTGACTTTTGACTGATCTGTATATCCACCATATCCAAATAAATGCTAATAGCATACTTAGCTGTCAACCACATTAAATTTTTAACATAATCTAATAACACAGCTAAGAACATTTAACAGATGAAGACCTTGAAAATCCATGGAAGGTTAATGTAAAAAGGTCTTGAATATGTCCTATAAATATGTATAATGTGTGCTGATCATAGTTTAGTCAGGTTATTTGTGGATGTAAACTTGGACAAGTTAGTTATTAGACATTAATTCCTGCTTGGGTTGTAGCTAGGGAGTCGGCAAGGGTTGCACTGGCAAGGGTTGCACTCTACCTTGACTATGGTATTTAAGTTCAACCATAGGGAAGTAACTAAACCTTTGAGCATATAAAGGAAAGTCTATTTAAAGATTTTCCAAAAAGTCGGCAAACGGTTCTGGATTGACTATTGTGTGTTGAAAGCATAACTCTATAGAAAACTGGTCCAACACATCAACACAATTTAATGCAAAATGAAGATGAAAAAAACATTAAGCAAATTACTAATACATGTAAAGCAAGTCCTTGCATATAACAGTGAAATTACAATGTATCAGAAAAAAGCAAACAGGACTGCCCTCATCTGGTGCCCGAAGAAGCCGCTCATCCTGGCACATGTAAGAGCAGTACAGGACATGTAGTACTGCACTGTACTACAGAGAGACAGAGAGGGTCTACTAGACTGACAATCACTGCATATACTTTACTAATACAGAGGTTTTACAAGTAAAGGGTTCATAATAATTGGTTGGATCCTGTAGTCAATCACATGAGCCGAAGATCAGCAGTGTCTGTGACATTGTATGATGAGTCTGGTTTCAAGATACAATGTCCCAGGAAAGACAATTGAATAGTGAAAATATTGTATCCTGAGTATTAACAATTGAAGATATACATGCAATAGAACCATCTAGCTCCTGCCCTGAAGAGCCTAATGCTACATAAGAGAAAAGGTACAACAAAAACATATCATGCATGATGATGTAATTATACGATATAGAGCTGTCTATAACTATTGACAAATTTTATATGTACTCTATACGACCAATACATTAAAAAGCAAAAGATTTTGAGATCTGGAGCAAAACTACCCTGTTTGCAAGATTTTGAGAATATACAATTCTTTAAACTAAGTTCCCAGTAATTCAAAGAATTTAAATAGCCTCAGGTGTCTCCTTGAAAACAATGTCTCATTGTTCTTCAGTGAGAAAAATAAAATAGCAATCTTGCAGATAGGATACCTTTTACTGGCTAACAGAAAGAGATGATGTCTGATAACAAGCCTTTGAGACTACTCAGGTTTCTTCATAAGGCGTGATATAGCAAGGTATCTGAAGGTAGTTCACTGATAGGCAGTATACAGATTTTATTGTCTCTTATTTGATATTTAGTCCTTAGAACTTATGCCCCCACAATCTGTGGACCATATTCCTTAGTTGGACAGTGTGCCATAAATCCATGGCACAAATTCAGTCTTGTGTTCAGTGTGTCAAAACTTGTCATCAATTAGTATTCCGAGACATTGTCTTAACCACTTTTATATATTTTTTTTATTGTGTCCTGGGTTACAGAACTGTATATCTACAGGTAAATTAATCTTTTTGCCCTTATTATCTGGTGGGGGATCTTGTCTTTGCTCTAAGAAACCCCCCTTAGCACCTCTACGGTAATTGTAGGGATAGGTTCCTTTTGGTGTATTGGATGGCAATTAACTTATTATATGACCTAATTATATTTATGAACAAATATCTAATAATTTAGATTTGAAGGTTGCCGATAACATAGTGGGGTAGGGTTGGGAATATTTTTCACAGACAGTCACCCTTTATATTATATGTAGTTTTCCTGAATTTTTTCTTAGTACCTCTAGCTGTTGATTATAGTTCACTACCAGAGGAACACAGTTGTTCTTTTCTTTTTCTTTGTATTGGAGATGTTGACTTCTGGTTATCATGGTGGCCCTGATAATTTGGTCATTAATTGAAGTGAGATGGTAGCCCTAATTTAAAAATGTCCTTTTAAGTTGGTTTAAGTAGACATCCTTGTCTCCTGGGCTAAAACAGATACAATATTAGACGATGGTCTTCTTAATGTGTTTTGGCTGAAAACTACCTTGATATCCCTAGTTATGATATGGCTGATGAAGAGACCTAAGTAGTCTTGATTGCTTGCTACAGTATCAGTTCTTTTTAGCAATTAAAACGGATTATAACTGCAAGATTGCTACTTCATTTCCCTAACTAAAGAACAATCATTTTTTTCTTTTAACTAGTTAGCATGGTACCAAAGATTTGTCTCTTTTTTTCTGAAAAGAACATGATGCATGATATTGATTTACTACATCGTCATCGCAGTAACAACCTGCCCAATTGTCAACACAGCAGGAAACTTGTACGCAGTTTTAGCAGTGTGTTAAGTCTGTCAGTGCACTAGTGAAGACTTAGACATAGTTGGTCTGTTTCTCTTCTTAAATTTATTTCTTCTTCCTTTCTCTATGCTATCTTTATTCTTAGACGAGTCTGGAATCTGTAGGTATAGGCGTCAGCCTGCCAGTGTTCCACAGGGGTAGAACAACAGGGCACCAGTAAGGCTGTTTTCACACTGCAATATCAGTACACTTTTATAAGATGTGCCGAGAAATCTCCTATATATTGTAAATGTATCCATAGGCTCCTATTGCCTGATGGACAAACATTTCTTAATTTCACTTGGGGGATATATGTTGGGCTTATGTTTATTTTTGACATTGAGAGACAAATTTAAATGATCTATTCCATAAACAGTTATGATATATATATATATATATATATATATATATATATATATATATATATATATAATATATATATATATATATATATATAATATATATATATACTATATAATATAGTAGAGGAAAAAAGAAGATGGTGGAACGGCGCACATGTGTATCCATGAATGCCAATGATGCAGGCAGGGAGATCCAGAACATTACTTTATTATTCTAAGAAGGCTAGGGCGATAATCTCAGCCAATCTAAAACAATTTAAAAGCAAGTAAAACCCCTTGCTTTACTTGCTTTTAAATTGTTTTAGATTGGCTGAGGTTATCGCCCTAGCCTTTTTAGAATAATAAAGTAATTTTCTGGATCTCCCTGCCTGCATCATTGGCATTCCTGGATACACATGTGCGCCGGTTCCACCATCTTCTTTTTCCTCTACTGTCTGCTTGGCGGGACGCCGCTCACGGGAACATCGGTAGCCGTATACAAGGGCTACAGCTACAGTAAAAGCCCTGTATGCTAATATGAGAGTTGTGCCTCTACACTAAGAGGGCAACTCAAATTGGTGAGTAGATTAAATACTCAACTGTATACGTTCTACCAAACGTACTTCACCATCTGTGCGCCCTCTTGTTTCTCCTTTTGTCTTTATATATATATTATATATATATATATATATATATATATATATATATATATATATATATATATATATAGATAGATAGATAGTAGATAGATAGATAGATAGATATAGATATGTGTGTATACGGTGTGGCATACATTATATACATTATACTGTATATTTACAGTGGGTGTCTATGATGACAGCTCTAATGGTACAGCAATGGTGAGAGGAATCTAATAAATTAATACATCATTTTAATTAAGTCTTAAAGTAGTCTATTCTGTGCCCTCAGCTATTTCCAGAAATCCCTAAACCTTTCCCCTCTCTCACCAAAAAATTCTTCTTTTTCTATCCATTCAGTTATGTCTGATCCTTGAATACTCTGTAGACTGGTTTTCGCCATGCCTCTCTGGTTTCCACAGCTTCCTTCAACTGCTTGCCATTCTTCCTCGTGTCGGTCGTGATGGTATCTAATGGTATCTAACCAACATGCTCTTGGTTTTCCCTGTTTCCTTTTACCATTAACCAAAATATCACCAAATTTGGACTTGTTGAAAAATGAGTGTTAAATCCTGCAGTATGCACATTTCTCTACTATGTCTATAGCTTAATGGATTTGTCCTTAACAATGTGTTAATTCTATATGCTTACTTTACTATAGAATGTGATCTTTGACCATCAAATCAATCTTTGGGACCCTTATCGTCTATATTTTTATGGTATATTTAATTATTATACCATAATAGTTGACATTGAGAACCAATTTAAAGTCTCTGATATAATCGAAAGTGCAAAAGAATGTCAAAATCTATATTGGTCATGGTTTGACTGCAGATTTCTCAGAACGAAATGAAACTGTTGGCCAATTTCAGCATATATCATTCCCGCAAAAGCACAATCTCTAAGTATGATATAATCCTACACCGTGGAATAAGAAATTATTGCCAGTTGGATAGTGGGCATAGTTTTACAAGTGTAATCCTTAGGCATACTTTTTTACATTAAAATTGTATACAATGCGTCAGTCAGAAACTTGTTTTTCTTACACTTGTGAACATGAAATAGCGAATGTACTAGTGTAAATGGTATGTTTTCCTTTAATCTTCCACTTATCAATATTGCAGAGGTTAGGAACAGTTGCAGCTGTTCACAGGACATGTGTAGCATATGCTCTGTATACTGCTACCAAGCTTTATGCTTTGACAGGTTTAACAGGGACTCTGCATCAAACAGATTTATTCTATAGATTAATAATGTCTAGAGGCTCTTTAGGATTTTCAGAATAATCTCTTCTAATGCAATATTTACATTAAGAATAACATGGTTTAGAAGGAAATTTTACATCCAGTTCAAACTTGTCTATCAAACAGTAAAAAAAAAAAAAAGTCATTTTAAATATGAGAAAGAGAAAGAAAGTGAAAAGCTCAGTTTTTTAACTTAGTTTATTGCAAATCACCATAAGGGTATATTCTCACTTGGCAGATTAATTGCAGAAATGTACCATTACTTTTTATGGGGTTTGCAGAAATCCATGCACATGCTGCAGATCCCATTCAATTGTATTGGATGGGTTTTTCAGTTGGAGACATTTTTGCAAGAAATCTGTCTTATGTGAACCCTTGAGGTGGCTATATTGCTGAAATGCTTAGATGTTTTCCCTAATAATGTTAAGAGGGCTGTCCCACGACTAGTATATCCCCTAAAATAATCTCGTATGGCTTCCCTGCATCTTGATTCATCTCTTTGTGATGTTTTCTAATGTTTGCTAATTTGTGCTGTATGTATCCTCCGTTCACTGTAGAAGAGTTGCAGATTTTATTGTTTGAAAGCTGTTTCTTTTTGCTGTGCCTTGTCTGTCCTCTTCCCATCCAACCTCAGTCTCACCACATGCCTCTTGATTCTTGCATTATGTTGATAACCTTTGTAGGCAGGGTCAAAGGCTTTAAAGGTTGTCCTAAAAAATGCTCCCTTTTGATCAACTGATCTCCTGGGCTTGACACACAGCTGTTTCCGGTGTGTCCCGACATGCAGAATTATTGGATTTTCTGTCAGCAATCAACTGATATAAAAACTACAAAAATAACACAGAAAATAAAATGAAAGTAGGTTACAGAAGTGTAAAACTTTGGGTGAGATATGATCTATGAAATATTTGTTGTACCAGACAACCCCTTTATATGCTAAAAATTCTAGCAGAAAGATTTCTCATTAGCATCACCTATCACTGCCTAATCATTATATCAATATATGACTCTAGAAAGGTCCTAAATTGTCTTAGGAGTTATATAAACCAGAGACCACAGATGTAGACAGTCCCATTTAAGATTTGATGCCAGTACAGAGTTGGCTATGTAGGAAGACAATGTAATATGTGCTGGAACTATTGACACCAACTGTTAAATGAGTTTTAATTTTTTAGTACTGCTATAGAGAGCATCAACCACCAAACTCCCGTGCGGGACACCATGAAATCTATCCCACTGCTTTGAGTTCTTATAGGCATCTTATAACTTTATTTAAAGTACCACTGTTTTATGACAGTAGTATGTCAGGCAATCTTACTTGGGAAAGTAAGCTAAATACACCCCAAGAATCCTTTTCCCTAATACTGCTTAGGTTATCCTAATTCAGAGTCCGATCTGTAGCTTATCAGTAGATTTTTCTTCCATAATTGTTACTCCTTATCAGTGCAGAGTATGGTTATGGATGATATTGTGATGAAGATTTTAGACGGATACAACAGGAAACACATACAAAGTTTAATTCATTTATACAAATCCAAAACTTGCTTGGAAGTATTTTAGGGTTATCTGACATACTATGTGGACACATGCTTATATCTTGGATGAAATTTTACACAAGGCTGGAATCTGGTTAGACTTTTAGTAAAATCAAACAGGACAGAATTGCTGAGAATTTTAACCTGCAAGTTTGAGGGCTTAAAATCTGGGGTGGACTGCAGTAGCAGGTAAGGGGCTCAGATTTTCCATATCTTACCCACATGCTGCAAACTTTTTTGGTACAGAAATATGAGCATTCTGTAGCTTCTTAAATCCAATTCATACTCATTCTCCTGCTAATATTTTACACTAGATTTTAGAGTGAAATTTCTGGGTAATCTGCAGTAAAATCCACATGTAACACATGTAGATTACTATGTGTTTTTCCCCATCATTTTATTGGGAAAGAAAAACCGGGTAACTGAATTTTTAGATCATAAATATAGTTATAGTGTCACTTAAACAACTAAAAATCTAAATATTTTTTGCATGTAACGGTGAGCCTAAAAATGGACATATTTTCTAAATCTAAAATCTAGAAATTCCAGCCCTGTGGGTCCATAACTGTCTAGTGCCGTCAGGTCAAATTTAATTTATTGCTACAAGGCAAAATTCTTAGCAAAATGTTATATATTCTGATTGTGTCGCTTGAACCTTTTTACAACTATCCCAATCCACTTTTCACCATCTAGAATTCTTATCTGCATCTTTTCATAATATGTACAAAATAAGATTTCATTCAGGTGAATGTGCTTCACATTCTGGTCCACAGTCCAAGGCGATGCCCAAAATTTTCACCAGCTTAAAAATTTAAAAGCCTCAACATTTTACTTATTCCTCTCCTTAACTGCATATCTTTCACATCCATAAAGAGTCACCCTATAGACACATCATTAGATTCACAGACCTTTCTTATGTCTTTCATCCTTGTACTACTAAGCTCCAGTCTACGTCACTTGAATGTTAGATTCTTTGTTATCAATAATTGATTCAAGTAAGCAAAGCTGTCTTCTACTTCTAAGGTTATCCGTCTTTCCTGTTGTCATTACTTTTGCTTTCTTTATATTATGCTGAAATCCCATCATCCCATTTTGTTCTTTAATGTTCTAATACAGTTTTCAGATGTTCTTCGTATTACACTTTTGATACATTGTTATTGGCATATAGTAGAAGTACTTTAAGGATAAGTGTAACTTTACACGCCTTGCTACATGCCTTTGAGACATGCCAGAAGATGCTTACTGAATAGAACCAAAAAAGGCTGATTTAATCATCTGCTCATTCCGAGTATCATTTCACTCTTAGAAATAGCTCAGACCCCTTTGTTGTAGTGCTTGTTGTGTTGTATTGTAGGGGTGTCAAAACATTTTCGCTAAGGGCCACATCAGTATTATGCTTGCGCTCAAAGAGTCATGGTGTGCCACATAGCCAGTAGAAGGCCAAGATTGAATAATAGCTAACCCTTTCCACATCTTTAACATCGAGCTTCCAAGCTAAAAGGGTGGTTAGGGTGCCTATGTAGGGTGGTCAGAGGTGCACCACCACCTGTGAGCTGCTGAATAGGGTGGTTTGGAGGTACACTCCAGAGCTTCAAATCTAAGATGATGATCTCTCTGAGTCTTCCATGAAATGTGGAGAGCCGGTTCCTTCTTTGTCAGGCCCTTGTTCATCCCTGTTCACTGTGTCTACGCTCTTGTGGGCCAAATAAAATTAAATGGTGAGTTGTGAGTTTGACACATGTGTTCTAGTGGATCAGTGGTCAACCAAGTCATACACCTCAAAACATCTAACTTGTCTGAATTAAGATGTTTAACAGGGCACTTAATTTTAAATGTGCTCAGACAATAACAACTTGGTAACATTAGAGTAAAAATGTAAATCCATGAGATATGCAGCCTAGAAGTTCAGGTAATCTTGTAACCTAGGTAATTTAGAAAGGTATGAAATCAGAATCCTCTGTTGAAAAACTTCTATTGATTATAAAAAAACTTTGTGTATGGATTACTAGACTATAACTGCGATACACACCATGATATTTAAACTTTTGGTGGGAATGTGACCAAGCAAAAAACAATGAAATGTAAATATAAAAAGTATACCCAGGACTGGGATAAAAAGAATCATGACTTTATTGGCCAAGGATGAATTAAAATATAGTCATACACTAATATGGAGCTATCCGCTTTCTTTAGATAAAAAAAATAAATAAAAAATCTTCAGCAAATCCACTATAACAGAACCAATTGAAAGTAAGCCTGTCAAATGGTACAACCAGCATAGCGTAAAAAGTAGATGTCCTGAATCATAGAGAATGGATTAAGTGTGAAGAACAAATACCTTGTGCTCATTGTTCATTTATATAGAATATGCTCAGATCTTCCTTCAACTGTTTTATTTCCTGTTGTTCAATAGACAAAGGTTGTGCCAGCAATATAAATTAAATAGTCATCTACACAATAACCCCCCTTCCCCCAGAGAGTAATAAATCCTCTAAAGTTGGTGAGTCACATTGTCACTTAAGATACTATGACCAGCTCATGATTGCAAACCATCAGTAAATTCCTGGACCATTTGAAAAAATAGATGTTTCTTCCTAAATTCAGAACATACATGTAATGATTCTATGATTTTCTGAATCTGAAGAAGCTTGCATGGCTTACTTACTTTTGCAATTATCACCATATTGCAGTTCATATTGATTGCTGCTAATTAGTGTTGATCGAACCGTTCTGGAAAAGCTATGTTCTAGTAGAACTTCTCGAATTTTTAGAACTCGAACCGAACTGAACATTTTACTGTTTGTTCGAGTAAAGTTCAAGTTCGAAATGACATTTTCCGTTTCATTTTCAGCGGCTTTCTGCACTTTTGGCGGCCATCCAATCACCTTTCTGCACTTTTGGCAGCCATCCAGTTAGTGCAGAGCACAGAAAAGTGTCAAAAAATGTGATCACTGAGGAGTAGGGCTCTCATTGGCTGCTAAAATCACATGACCATGTTATATAAATTTTACTGAATTGCCTTGTGAATGCCATTTTCAGCTCACTCTCTCTACTGTACAGACTGCTCTTAGTTAGTTAGATAGCAGTTTCCTTTCCATAGACATCAATAGTTAGAGAGTTTGGTATTGCTGGCTGCATCTTTCCCACACCCAGAAGCTGTTATTTGGCAACATTTGCAGTCTCACATAATGCCTAACTCTCATATACATGGTGTAGGGAATCAGCTCAAAGGTGGTACAGAGAAACACAGTCTGCGACTTCCTTTAGAATGGCGTTTATTGCCAGAAAGGTACACACAAAAGGAAAACAACATAGCTGACCTTCAGCGCAAAACAAAACCGCACACTGTCCGTGTGTAAACTCACAGTCTCTGGTTCTTTTAGCAGGATCCAGTCTCAAGGGGATTTGCAGGCAGCCTGCTGTAGACACTCTGTCTGACTCTCACACTGTCAGACTCCTTCTGACAGACACACCCCTTGCTCCCCTGACTTGCCAGGTTCATATACGTTTTGAAACAAAAAAAAGGGGCCTGGCCCTGGACATGGGAGTACCCAACCCACCCGCTTTTTGGGGCAAATCCAGTAAAAGCCTACCCGATTAAGGCATAGCAGTTTTACTAAATGTAAAAGGAAAAGGTGTCAGGGGCCAAATCCCGGGGGACAAAGTATATAGGGTTTTTTTACCAAAAGGGGGGGCCCCAAAGATCTCGGTGAGCTATGGGCCGCCCACTAGGGCCCCTTGGGGGTTTTTTCATACCCCCCCCCTCTGCCAAAAACCCGGGGGGTTTTGGGAAACTTCCGCCCCCAAAAAATATAGCCCCCTTGAAAAGGGGCATCCGCTTTTCCCTTAACTTGCCCGGCCTAGCTTTCAGAAAAAAAGAAATCTTGTAATGCCAGAAACCGCGGGTGCCCCGCGAATTTTCCCCTTTTTCCCGCACCCCATTTTAGGGGGGTTTAGGTCGGACCCAGTTTAAATTTTTCCCTCCCTAGCAGGAAAGTACTGAAGGGAGTTTTGTGCCATTTTAGGGCCCTAACCCTCTTTTTCCACAATGGCAATTAATTTTTTTCCCGCTGGGGAGGGGTTTTTTTATGGGTACTTTTACTGGGTGCCCCCCCCCTTTTAATTACGGGGGAAAAAAATGCCCCCAAAGCCCCAAAACCCGGGGTTTGCGTCCGTCTGGACCCCAAATTCCCGGGAGGGGGGGTCGGGGCTACAAAACAGGGGTTTTGTCGGCTTTGGGCCCTTTTTTCAGCTCCTAAAAAAGCCCCTCGGCTTGGGGGGACCCCCTTAATCTTTGGCAAAATTTTTTTCCCCTTCTTTCAACTTTTTAAAAGGGAGGCTATCTGGCAAACCTGGGGGAAAAAACCCCCAAAAAAAAAAGGGCCGACTTTCCCCAAAGGGGAAATGCCCTAAACCTGTTTTTTGGGAGGGGGGGGGGGGGGCCATTTTGGATAGCCTAAACCCCCTTTTCATCTGAGGTTTAATCCCCCCCTTCCCGGGAAAAAAGGGTTACCCCAAGTATTTAGTCTCCCCCCATTCCGGGGCCCTTTTTATTTGGGGTTTAAATTTTAAACCCCAGCGCTTCTAAAGGCATCCAAAAACACCCTAGACTTTCCTTAGATAAACCCCTCCCAGTCAGGGGATTTAAAAAAAAAAAAAAAAAACCAAAAAAAAAAAAAAATTTTTTTTGTCAAATAAAAAAAAAAAACGTTACGGCTGCGGATTTTTTCTATGAGGTTGTAGAAACTTGGTCCTTTACCCCTCTGGAAAGGGGCCGGGGGGCCCCCCCTGAAAAACCCCAAAGGCATCCGGACTATTGAAAGGCCCCGTCAGGTGTGGAGAAAGGGGGTCTTCTCCCAAACCCTCTTTCCCCAAAAGGGGTTTTCTGCCAGTCCCCTTTGTGAGGTCTAAGGTGGTGTTGTATCTAGTTTGGCCCCAAAACCCTGCTCAATAATATTCCCCGGGGCATGGGGTGGGCCATCCCCCAAAGGATACCAAATTTTTAAGGGGCACGATAGTCATTGCAGAATCTCCACTCCCTTTGGCTTTGGAAATAGTACAATGGGGCTAGACCATCCACTTTTGGACCTTCAATTACTCCCAAATTTTCAAAAACCCCGGTTGACCTCCCTTGCCAACTTTCTTTCGGGTTTTTCGGAAATTTCCTTTTGGTTAGGTTACTCGGCCCTTTGGGGGTCTGTGAGGATTTCTGGTGTGTCCCAATTAGAAAGGCCCGGGGGGGTCTCAGTAAAAACAGATCTTTGTTCTTTTGGGAGCAACCCCCCCTGTTTCTTGTTTTGGGAAAGGGGGGGCGGGTCTCTGAAACCCTCACTGCCTCCATTCGGGACGGGGGTTTTTGACCCGGTTTAGGCAAGGGGGGTTCAGGGGGTTCCCTCTTTTTCCGTGTTTTAGCGGTTTTGACATGGTTACCCCTGATAGGGTTTTTTCCCCTTCCCGGGCTGTTGCCCCTAAAATTTAAAACCTCCCCCAAACCTTTTCAACGCCCTCGTGGGCCCCCTGCCACTTGGCCGGGGAAACCCTACTCTAAACAGGGGGATTAACACAAAAAACCCGGTTTTTCCCTGGATTAAAACTGTCTTGGTGGGCAGACCTATTATATACCCGGGAAATGGGCGCCCCTGTCCCTTTCAGAAGGTGCTTTTAAACCAATAGGCTTCACCGGGGCCATTTTTCCCTGAAATCGGGGTTAATGTTAAACCACACTCTTATGGGGGGGTCACCTCACTCCCCCGGGGTTTTCCCTTCCCCACATAAAAACGTCCCCTGGGGTTTCCCCCTGCCCTACAAAAGTTAAAAAGGTGAAAACCCGTAGGGGGATTGGGGCATTTTCCCAAATCGAGAAAAACAAAAAGGTAATAGGCAGTCCCAACCCCGTCCATCCCTTTCCCACTTTTTTTAGCAGGGGATTTCAAGGTTTTTTTAAAATCGTTCCACCGGCCGCCCGTTGAGGTTGGGGGACCAAAGTTTTTTAACTGGGTGACTTTTAAAACCCTTGCCCCATTTTTTCACTCACCCACTTTGGACATTGGAACAGGGTTCCTGATCGTTAAGATCTTTTGGGAATTCCCCGTTGGGAGAAAACATGGGAACAGTCCCTTGCCTTGTTGAAGGTTTCATAGGGGGGAAAGACTTCCGGGTATGGGGTGGCAAAAATCCCTTTTTTGAAAAAGTTGTATTGGTCCCCCCGAGTGTTTTTTACCAAGGGCCCCACCAGATCCATTGTTAATGAAAGGGGGACCTCAAAAATTGGCGGGGGGGAAAAGGGGGGAATAGGGAAATTTGGGCTTTTTGGGGAACTAACTGACACACGGGAAAACAGGTTTGGCAAAAAGGTCCCTGATCTCCCCGGTTTAGCACCCGGGCCCAAAAAAAAAACCCGTTGCGGGGAATCTCCCCGGGGCCCTTAAAAACCCCCTAGGGGGACCCCCTCCCACATGGGGGGGGGCCAAGTCCATGACCACCCGGGGGGGGCCCCTATAGGGCCCCCAAAAATAGAAAACTGTTCCACCCCCTCTCCCTTTATTTTGGTCCCCCGGTATAGTAGACCCGGGTTTTTAAGGCAAAGGGGGGAAGGGGGGTTTTCCCGGCCCCCGGTTCCTGGGGAAACCCCTTTGGGTGGCCCTGTCACCCCCAAAAAGGGCCCTTTTTTAAAATTTCAGTTTCCTGGAGCTGAGCTTTTACCAAAATTGCCCCTAGACACATCAAAACTGGGGAAAAAATTTTCCCCCACGTACCCTTTCTCCCCATTGCCCCTTTCCAGGGTGTTAGGGGAAAAACTCGGGACCACCTCCGGTTCCCTGGAAAATGGCAACCCGGGGTTTTCCCCCACAGACCCCAAAACCCAAAGGGAAATTTCACACCCCACAATGCCCTTTCTTGATCAAATTTTCCACCCCCCAACATTTTGAGAAAAAGGTCCCCTTTCCGTCCCCAAGATTAAACGTGGGCCACTGGGAACCCTTGGGTTTCCCCCCATGAATAAAATGAAACCCTGGGTTTTTCCCGGGGAAACAGTTCATGGGGGCAGAGTGGCTAATGAGGGTGACTAGGCCCCCTGAGCCCAAAAGTCCCGAAACCAGGGTTCCATTCAAAGTCAGGGTGCCCCATCTGGGGTTCCTCCCCTTTTTGGGTTTTCCCCGGAGCGCAAAAAGGTTGCAAATAGGGCCCGGGCGCCGCGCCGCGGGCCGCCCAAATGGGCTCGGGGGTTGGGGGGACTCTGGGTACCATGGACGGGGGCCTGACTTCGCCAGAAAAAATGAACCCCGGGGACACCCCCCTCGCAGCGGGGTCGGGGCCTGCCCCTGGGTTTGGGGCCGCCCCCTCTGGAGGGTTTTTGGGGTTCTCTTTTTCCCGGAGGGTCCACCTCTCTGGGGGCCTCCCAGTATGGGTATTCGGGGCTCTCTAGCCCCCCCAGGGTTTTTCCCCCATGGCGGGGAAACCCTTTCCACCGGTCCCCCCCAAAGTTTCGTCTCTGTTTTGGGGGGGGTCCCCCTGCGCCCCCCTGCACTGTATGGGGCCGGGGGAGAGGGGTGCAGAATCGGCCCAGGGACCACCCGCCCCCACCATTTGGCGGGGGGGGGGGGATACCTCGGCTGAAAAACCATTTCGGGAAACCAGATGAAACGGGTTTAAAAACAGCTGAGATCTGGTTTTTTTCCCCCAACACTGAAACGCCCAATGATGTCCCCTCTGGGCCCGCACGTGGTAAGGGCCAAGGCGACCCGGAATTTTCGGCTTTTAATTTTGGGGTATTCTTTAGCACCCTGCAAGGCAAGGTCAAAATTCCCCTTTTTGGGGGATCCCAGTAAGATAGGGGGCCGAAACTAAACCCCACTGCCCCGGGTTTTGGTTGACCCCTCGGGGGTCTGCAACGCTTCAAAAGGGTTTGAAAAAAAAAACCCTTCAAGGGTCTTTCCCCCAAAGGGGCATTTCTGGGGGGCCCTTTCCCCGTACGGTCCCCCGGGCCCTGTGGCCGCCTTTCCGGGCTTGCGGAGCTGGCGTTTCCCCCCTAAAAAGGGGCCCCCGGCAAAACGGACATTGCTGCATTAGTTTTGATTCGTCGCCTGCTGAGCCTGCAGGGCTTCCTATGGTTCCCTCTGCTGCTGCGTTGGCTTCCTGTGCGTTTCCCGGGCGGCGCTCTGAGGCCTGTTGCGGGGCCTTTCGGGGTTTTCCAAATGTGAGCTGTTGTGTAAAGCTTTTGGGCCCTTTTGCTGCTGCAGATTTCCCGGAACCTTGTGCTTGTTGAGCTCTCCTTAGCATTTGCTGTCGCTTGGTCTTTTGCTCCCGGGCCAAAACCCAGGACATAGGTTTATGCCTTTTTGCATCCTCCACCCTTGTAGGGAATCAGCTAAAGGGTTTGGTTTCAGAGAAAACACAGTCTGCGACCCCCCCTTTTAATGGGTTTATTGCCAGAAAGGTACAAAAAAAAGGAAACATCGTAGCGGGCCCTTTCAGCGCAAAAAAAAAAACACCCACACTTTTCCGTTTTGAAAAATTTCACTTTCTCGGGTTCCCTTTTTGCGGGGCCCCTTTCTCAAGGGGTTTTTTGAAAGGCGGGCCGGGCTGTGGGAAAATCTGTTGCTTCAAAATGTCAGACCCCTTTTGGGACAAAACCCCTTTTGCTCACCGGGACTTCCCGGGTTTTTATTTTACGTTTGAAAAAAAAACCAAGGCCTGGCCCTGGAAAGGGGTTAGAAAAACCCACCCGTTTTCTTTTGGCTATTTCCAGTAAAAAACCCTACCGTTAAAACTGCTAGAGTTATATTTAACGTTTTGGAAAGTGTTTTTTCAGGGGCCCTACTGCCGCTGAAAACCAGTTACTATATGGTTTTTTTCCAAAACCGGGACCGGGCCCATCTCGGTGAGAAATATGGGCCGCCCAAATACGGCCCCTTGGGTTTTTTTACAATGGTTTATTTTATACAGAGTGTTTGGGATTTGCGGTTTTAAAATACTCAGCCCCCAAAAAGTTCTTTTTTTGCATTTTTGGGGGTTCAGTTTTTGGGTAAAAAAACACACCGCCCCCAAAAATCTCTTTGTTTTTTAAAGGGGTTTGCAGGTTGAAATTTGTCCTCATATTTTCGTTACCTTTAAAAAGGACTGAACCCTTTTAGCGTCTCAATTTTTTCTGTCTTTTTAGAGACAAATTTTCTTCACAAAGTTTTTTCATGAACCGTTTACTTTTTTGGTGGAAATTTACGGGTTTTTTCCACCCAGTATGGGTTATCAAAAATTATCCAGAAATTTTCTTCCATTGCCTTTAAGGGGAGTTCGGGTTTATTTTTAATAAAACCCTTTAAAACCAAAACTCCCCAAAAGTTCAAATGTTCTAATCGAACTTGAAATTTTTTTCTGTTTGGCTTTTTCTGGTTTAATTTTGTTTATTTTAAAACCCTTTGGGGTTGTAAACCTTTTTTGGTATATCACTTATAATCTTTATGATTTAATATGGTTTCCCCATGTGTCTGTAAAAATGTTGGATCTCCGTGACTGGGAAATTTTGTCCAGAGAAAAAAAAAATCAGGATAGTAAGTTCCGGTCAGTCAAGGACCATTTGATCTTCTGGTCAGCTAGACCGACCCACCTTATAGTTGTTGTCCGCTTTTTTTTCCCTGTTTCCCCTTAAGTTTGTTGGTTTTTTGTTAATGTAAGGGGAAATATAAGATTCCAAATTTGAACTGAAAAATTTTGTTGAAAAATTCTTTTTTTAAACGTAACTTTATCTTTTTTAAAATTTTTTCCCATTTTTCCACAAAGGGGAAAGAGGGAAAATCTTTTCCCTGCAGACGGGAAAACTAGTGGATTTTGGGTATCCCGGGGGACATTAGTTATTTCCTAGGTGATGTTCCAAGACATTTTCCTTTTTCTCTTTATTTCTTTTTTTGTAAATATGATTCATACAGTAGATTAAAATGTAGTAAGCAGCAATTATCGGCTTATAGAGGAACCATGCTCTCAACATGAATACATTTCCCTATGGCAAAGTTTCTATAGCAAGAATATATATAGATAACTTTTTTTTATAATCAATGAATGTAATATTGTCTCTTGAGAATGTTCAATAAATTATTGTCCCTTTTATTTGCCTGTTGAGCAAGAGATTATAAATGGATATAAATCAGTTTGAGGTCAATAACGATTAGGTGGACTTGTAAAACTTGGCAGTAATATAGAGGCAAGGTAAACCCTTTATCAGATTTAAGAGGACATTTTGAAAAAATCCTGATAGGTCTGTTTTTGGGGTCCCTTTTGTTTCCCCCTGAAATTTAAAAATTCTTGGGGGATCTTCTCTGTGTTGTGCTGTTCCTTGTTTTACCTCCTGAAAAAGAAAAAACCCCGGACTTGGGTTTCCCTGAGCACCCCCCATTAAACAAAGTGTGCCCGGGGACCATCTTTCTCTTTTCTGTTTTCCTCCTAGGGGAAAGTATTAATTGGAAAACAGTCAACCGGGGTTTTTAAAAATTCCCGTTTTTAAAAACTGATTTTCCTTGCAAAAACACAGAGATAAAAAAAATAAAAGATGTACAGAATTGGGTTATTTCCCGGGGAAACACAAGAATTCACTAAAACAAAAATGTCGAAAAAGATCACGGTCCCATTAAAATTTGGGTCCCTTAAAAAAGTAATTTACTAAAAAAAACCACCCGGGGGACCATATAAAATGGAAATGAATTTTCATTATTAAAAACTGGAAAAACACATTTTTAGTTACCTTTTTAAATTTTTTAAACTCTCAGACCAGATGTATAAAAAAGTCTAGTTTTTAAGACTTTTTTTTTGCCATAGCACCAACCAGTAACCCCCTTTTAAATTTTTTTATTTCCCGAAAAAAAAAAAGAAAGGGAGCTTTTTTTGGGTTTCTATGGGCAAAAAAAAGTCTTCGTTTGGGCATTTTTTATACATGTTCCCCTTATGATTTAAAATTCAGGGGCCTTCCCAAATTTATCATACCCTTTTTTGTCTTCAACCAAAAAATCCAAAAAATCTTTAAATAATGCTTAAACGAAGGTTTGACTTTGAAAGGTATAAAGAAAAATTTCAAGTTTCTGGGGCAGTCTTTCATTTTAACAGCTGTAAGGGCAGATTTTTGCCTCTGGGAAAGACTTTTCAAGGCTTTCATTTCAAACTTAGTGACAAACCTTTGGGTATTATCTGGAAAAAACCAAAATCGAAGACTTTAAAAGAATACGTTAAAAAATGTGGAAGGGAAACAATTTGGGTGCTAAACATTTTTTCATTATTTATCTTTCATTAAAGGGGCTTTTCCCTTTTGGGTCACCAATTACTAGCCCACAAATACACAGTTTTTGAATACTTTTCATAAATTTTTACCCTGAAAATGTTTTTTCCCCAGAAAGGTGGCCAATTCCATAGTTACACATTTTTGTCGGGGCCAAAAAAAAGACAAAATCCTTCCAGTTCGCCCATTTATTAAAGTGTTGCTAAAGTTTTAAAAAGTGTTGACCCGGGAAGGAAAAACCCCCCCCAAATGGGGTAAAAAGCCGGGGGACCTCATGTTGGGAAAAAAAATTTTCCCTTCCCTGACTCCAATCGGGCAACGGAAAAAAAACCCCTGGATCAAGGACCCCCCTCTAAAATTTCTGGGCACTAAACTTTTTAAATATTACATTAAAAAATGTATCCAGCCCCTTCTTCGGAATCCTAGTCACTATAATTTTTTAGGGTTTTTCACGCTCCAAAATGCACCCAAGCCCTTCTTAAAACTCTTTTAGGGGAATTTCACCAGACAATTTCCTCTGGAAGAAAATTTCCACGGCCCTCACCGCCTAAAATAAAAAATCCCTTTAATGATAAGTTTTTTCACAAAAGTGTTATCGTAAATCACCCGGGAAATTTTTAAAAAAAGTGTAGTAAAGGAAAAGTAAAATAAAAAAGGGGGAAAAAGTATTTTTAAGTAAACCCGCCAATTTTTGGCAAGTTCTACAAAAAAAAGATAAGGGGCCCGGTAATTTGCCATCATGGGTTTCCCTAAAACAATGAGGGGGACAAAATGAGAAAACAAACCCAAAAATCACATTGTCGTTTTGGGAAAAATTTTTTTAATTTCAAATTTTGGGGGAAAAAAGTATTTGTTTACCTACAAACAAGAAAGATTTCGGGTTCTTCCAAAAACCTGTAATTTTCCCTTTAAAGAGGCCCCTCTTTTCCCCCATTATTCCCCTGCTTAAGGGGACCTTTTTGAACTTTTTCATAAAAAAAGGGGAACATGCCCACAACCTAAAAACAGTTCACACCCCAAAACCCCCACTATGGGGAAGCTAAAAGGTGTCGAAGGACCCCAAAAACAAAATTGTACCCCTTTTGCACCAGGCTGGGAAGACTAAATTTGCAATAGGAAACAGTTGGTGTGAAAAAATCAACGGTGGGAGAAATAATTAGAAAATGGAAGACATACAAGCCCCACGGGAAAATTTCTCCTTTCCATCTGGGGCTTCACGAAAGGGATCTCACCCCATGGGGTCAAAATGATCAAAAATGGTGAGAAAAAAATCCCCAAAACCCCCACGGGGGGGAAATAGTGAATGACCTGCAAGAGCTGGGGGGCAACGTCACAAAGGCTCCATCAGTAACACCCCCACGCCTCCCAGGGACTTCAGTCCTGCGTGCCAGATTGTCCCCCTGCTTAAAACCCGTAATTTCCGGGGGGGTCTGAAATTTTTTCTTAAAAGAGAAAAATTTTGGGTGAAAACAGAAGGTTTTTGGGGAATTCCCAAAAGGTCAGAAAGGGAAAACCCAAAATGAACTGTTTGGTAGAAACACAACCCCATCATTTTTTTGGGGGGGAGAAAAATGCTGAGTTTTTATCCCAAAGAAAAACCATGCCTACTGTGAAGCATGGGGGGGCAAATCATGCTTTGGGGCTGTTTTTTCGGCAAAAGGGGGCCCGGATGAAATGATCCTTTTACAAAGAAAAAAATAAATGGGGGCCTTTTATCGTGAATTTGGAGTGCAAAACCCCCTTCCCCCCAAAAAAGGGGATTGAAGATGGAAAAAATGGGTGGGTCTTTTGCATGACAATGGGGCCCAAAACACATAGCCAGGGCAAAAGGGGGTGGCTTATAAAAAAAACATTTTAGGGGCCCCCGGAGTGGCCTTTTGTTCATCTCCAGATCTCAACCCCCCTTTGAAAACCCCCCAAAAAAAACCCCTGCTCTAAGGGAACTGCATGGAGGAAGGGGGGAAAAAATTTCCCCAACTGTTTTTCCTTGTGAAGACTTTCCCGAAAAAAGTTTGACCTCTGTCCCAAAAAAGGGCTTTTTTTTTTTGCAAGATCTTTAAAAATAGCATCAATCCCTGTATTGAGACAACCATTTAATACAAATTTAAAAAAAAAAAAAAGACATGGTGGGATTCCATCCTATTTTAAAAATGTTGTTTTCTAGAAAATTTAAAATACTAAAAAAACTTGCATGTACCCAAAATAGCTGGTAAAAAATATCCTCTGAATTGTACCCAAGGGGGGTACAGGAAAAAAAACCCGGGTGTTGGTTATTCAAAAGGACAAAGGGGTATGGAGCACGGACAAAGAACAAAATACGAGACAATTTCCCCCGCAGTTGAGTAAAAAGAGGGGAAAAAAAATGCCAAAAAAAAAGGGAACCGGGTGGAAAGGAGCGATAACCACCAGTATTTTCCCAAATGAACTCAAAATTGGTCCGCACTCATAGGAGGGGCAAGCGCTACCCAGGACAGGGACTGTATATGTCCAGTGAAACTAAAATGGTGGTTGAAAGACTCCTTTTTCCGGCACTTTTTAATTTGGTGGTCAGACAGGTTTAATGGTCATGCAGGTTTGGGGCTCATGCTGCGTTCCAGGACAGGGATATTCAATGTCCAGTTCAAGTAAAATGATGGTTCAAATCATACTGCCTTCTGCCACTTTTTAATTGTGGGTCATGCAGGTTTAAGGGTCATGCTGTGGTGCAAGACAGGGATAGTGAATGGTGAGTGAGTTTTTTTCTGTGGCTTTTATAACCAAAAGTTGTGTTGCCTAAGATGTAGCACGGTATCCTTTTGGGACTGTTGTGGATGTTAATTCCAGCTTCTCCAGCCCTTTTTTGGGTGTAAGAATGAAGGTGGTTGTTGCTCTCCCATAGACTTTAATGGTCATCGATCATAATCTACCATCGACCATCGACTATCTTGTCGATGATGTTTGACTATCGTCCATCGACCAATGTCGATGGCCAACGTAATCGCTCAACACTACTCCTGAACATAGAAAAATACATGGCACTTGGCTTTCCACTGAGCACCCGCAATCTACACAAGGGGTGGGGCCCACCACCCATTCTCTTTCTGTTATACCTCCTAGAAATGTATTACTGAATCAGTCAACCGTGTGTTACCATTCCTGTTTTCAAAGCTGAGTGTCCTTGCACAACACAGAGTTATAATAAAAGATGCTACAGAATTGTTATTTCCCAGGGAACACAAGAATTCACTAAAACAAAAATGTCAGAAATGATCACAGGTGCCATTACAATTGGTCCCGTTATAATAAGTATATTTACTAATATAAAGCCATCCGAGACCATATAAAATGGCAAATGAATTATCTGGATGTATTACAAACTGGTAAAACACACATTTTAGTTACCATTAAATGTTTAAACTCTCAGGACCACATGTATGAAAACTGTCCAAATCGAAGACTTTTTTGTTGCCCATAGCAACCAACCAGTAACCCCCTTTAATTTCATATAGTGCTCTGAAAAAAAAATGAAAGGGGAGCTTTGATTGGTTGCTATGGGCAACAAAAAAGTCTTCGATTTGGACAGTTTTCATACATGTCCCCCTTAATGATTATAAATATTCATGGGTATCCTTCCAAAATTGATCATACCTATATATGTCTTCACACCAAATGAATCCAAAAACTCTTTTACAATAATGCATTAAGACGAAGGTTTGACTTTGAAGGTATAAAGAAATTGCAAGTACTGGAGCAGGTACTTTCATTTTAACAGTCTGTAAGGGCAGATTCTGCCTCTGGCAAGAGACTTTTCAAGGACTTTCATTGCACATAGCTTAGTGAGCAAACCTTGGCTACTTATCTGTGAAAATACCAAACTCGAAGACTTTTAAAAAGAATACGTTAAGAAAATGTGGAATGTATAACAATTTGATGCTCACATTATTTCATCTATTATATCTTGTCATTAAAGGGGCTGTTGCTTTTGTCAGCCAATATACATAGTCACAAATACACAGTTGTTGAATACTTTTCATACAGTTATCCGATGAAAATGTGTTACCAGAAATGGTGGATCATTACATAGTTACACAGTTTGTCAGGCCGAAAAAAGACATACGTCCATCCAGTTCAGCCCATTTATTAAAGTGTTGCTAAAGTGTTAAAGTGTTGATCCAGAGGAAGGCAAAAAACCCCATGAGGTAGAAGCCAATGGACCTCATGTTAGGGAAAAAATTCCTTCCTGACTCCAATCTGGCAATCGGAATAAATCCCTGGATCAACGACCCCCCTCTAGAATCTCGGTCACTATAACTTGTTATATTACATCTAGAAATGTATCCAGCCCCTTCTTCGGAATCCTAGTCACTATAACTTGTTATGTTATCACGCTCCAGAAATGCATCCAAGCCCTTCTTGAACTCTGTTAGTGAATTCACCATGACAATTTCCTCTGGCAGAGAGTTCCACAGTCTCACCGCTCTAACAGTAAAGAATCCCTTTAACTGATAAGTTATTCACGAAAGTGTTATCGTCAATCACTCCAGGATTTATAACAAATGTGTAGTAACAGGTAAGTGAACTACAATGGGGGAAAAAAGTATTTAGTCAGCCGCCAATTGTGCAAGTTCTACCAATTAAAAAGATGAGAGATGCCTGTAATTGCCATCATAGGTAGACCTCAACTATGAGAGACACAATGAGAAAACAAATCCCAAAAATCACATTGTCTGCTTTGGAAAGAATTTATTTGCAAATTTTGGTGGAAAAAAAGTATTTGTTTACCTACAAACAAGCAAGATTTCTGGTTCTCACAGACCTGTAACTTCTTCTTTAAGAGGCTCCTCTGTCCCCCACTTATTACCTGCAGTAATGGCACCTGTTTGAACTTATCAGTATAAAAGACACCTGTCCACAACCTCAAACAGTCACACTCCAAACTCCACTATGGTGAAGCTCAAAGTGCTGTCGAAGGACACAAGAAACAAAATTGTAGCCCTGCACCAGGCAGGGAAGACTGAATTTGCAATAGGCAAACAGCTTGGTGTGAAGAAATCAACTGTGGGAGCAATAATTAGAAAATGGAAGACATACAAGACCACTGATAATCTCCATCCATCTGGGGCTTCACGCAAGATCTCACCCCATGGGGTCAAAATGATCACAAGAATGGTAAGCAAAAATCCCACAACCACATGGGGGGAACTAGTGAATGACCTGCAGAGAGCTGGGAGCAACGTCACAAAGGCTACCATCAGTAACACACTACGCCTCCAGGGACTCAGATCCTGCAGTGCCAGATGTGTCCCCCTGCTTAAGCCAGTACATGTCCGGGCCCGTCTGAAGTTTGCTAGAGAGAATTTGGATGATACAGAAGAGTATTAGGAGAATGTCATATGGTCAGATGAAACCAAAGTAGAACTGTTTGGTAGAAACACAACACATCATGTTTGGAGGAGAGAGAATGCTGAGTTTCATCCAAAGAACACCATGCCTACTGTGAAGCATGGGGTGGCAATATCATGCTTTGGGGCTGTTTCTCGGCAAAGGGACCAGGATGACTGATCCATGTACATGAAAGAATAAATGGGGCCATGTATCGGGAGATTTGGAGTGCAAACCTCCTTCCACCAGCAAGGGCATTGAAGATGAAAAGTGGCTGGGTCTTCTAGCATGACAATGATCCCAAGCACATAGCCAGGGCAACGGAGTGGCTTCATAAAAAGCATTTCAAGGTCCTGGAGTGGCCTAGTCAGTCTCCAGATCTCAACCCCATAGAAAACCCCAAAACATCACTGCTCTAGAGGAGATCTGCATGGAGGAATGAGCCAACATACCAGCAACAGTGTGTACCTTGTGAAGACTTACAGAAAACGTTGGACCTCTGTCATTTCCAACAAAGGATTTATAACAAAGTATTGAGATGAACTTTTGTTATTGGCTAAATACTTTTTTCCACCATAATTTGCAAATAATTTCTTTCCAAATCAGACAATGTGATTTTCGGGATTTGTTTTCTCATTTTGTCTCTCATATTTGAGGTCTACCTACCATGTCAATTATAGGCTTCTCTCATCTTTTTAAGTGGGAGAACATGCACAATTGGTGGCTGACTAAAATCTTTTTTTCCCCACTGTTTATAGGTCAGATGTTTGTGAGAAGATGTTGTCAACATGGACAGGATCCACCACCAATCTAATGTGTCTGGAAATGTCCCGCCTTCATACATCAGTGTAAGCATAGGGATTATAAAATGAAACCTAGTCTATACAATCTTTTGTTTTTCCACAAAATACATATCATGCACTGATAACATTCTCACTGTTGAACAGACGCACTGATGTCTAAGGTGGCATCAAGAATTGTTCTCTGGAGCACCATATTCTACCCTTCACCGGTTACTATAGAAGACAGTTTTCCCACTGTGAAATCTAACTACTTAAAAGGAACCTGTCAGATGGTTTGTGTTACCCTATCAAAGAGCAAGAAATGATAGAGGGATAGGAACTGAGCTCTGTGATATAAAGGTTTATATGATAGAGGAGAGGAGCTGAGATTTGTAGGTTTATATGATTTGGAGCAGGATTTCTCAGTAAAAAGCAAAGAAAATCCTGATATGACTCCTTAAGAAACAGTGAAATTCCTTCTTAGCCCGCCCACATACAGTGATTGACAGCCTTCTCTGTATCAGTGTGTACACAGAGCAAACTCTCAATCACAGTATGTGGGATGGTAAGTAGTACTCTCACTTTCGGTTTTAGGCTTTTTTTGGCTTTAAACTCAGAAATCCTGCTTCAAATCCCATTCAAATTGAAATCCAATATATCACAGAACTTCTCTCCCTGTAACACATCCTGTTCCCAGATAGGGTAGCATAAACCACCTGACAGATTCACTTTGAGGGGTCCAAGTGACACAGTTGACATAATGACTGTCTTCTATAGTTGCCCTATAGCTATCTTTATTATGGGATACAAGTGATATACTGGGGAAGGTTAGAATATGCTTGTCTTCCTTCTATAGCACAAACTAATTTTTAGCTAATTATTTACATGCACCTATTGTTGTCCGTGTTAGTTGAAATTAATGCTACCCATAGATATAGATGTATATGCACTTGATAAGATACAGCCGTGCTCTTATTATGAAGTGATTATACTGGTATCATATAGTATACATCAAATATGCTGCTGAAAGGCTTTTATAAACTTTTTAATTAAAAAATAATTGTTCCCTTTTAAAAAAAATTATAATTTCTCTAATAAAAATCTAAAATCTATAAACCTAGAAATGATAGTGTTAAAAATTTCGATGTGTCAAGGAAACATGCAGAAAACCACATATTTAATGCACAGTAGGCCCCAAAAATGGATGTACTTGGCGGATGATCACATCAGCAGTCAAAAGAGGAGATAAATTTTAAGCCTTTCTCAAGACCAGAATCAAATGTAGGATTGCTCCCACAGGGGGTTAATTTAGTTTCATGCTCACTGCCCCTATTGAAGTGACATTTACCACATACAGGGCTAGTGACATTGAGACTCTGTCATTGATCATAGTTTGACATTGAAGTCATCTAACATGCACAAACCGTACATATATAAAGCTTCTCCAATCCTTATTTATATAGATATTCTACCTCCCATTGCTGCAGGTCACACATGAGGGAACATGAAGCAGAGCTGAATCCATCATTTTGCTCATCGGCACTACATTATGTTTTCATTCTGATAACTTTAAATTAAAAAGTATATCTGGGTCCTTATGATAAGTCCACACGACCAGGGTTTTCAATCGGTTTTTCAGAAGGTTTTCGCATTTGAAAACTGTCTGAAAATCGTCTGTCAACCATCCCCATAGACGTCAAAAGAAAATTTGTGCTGTATTCTACACATCTTCTGACAGTTGAATTTCAAATCCGAAAACCATCTAAAGGACTTGGAGCAAGAAATTCTTCGACGCGGCTTTAGGGTGAAAGTGTACTGTTCAATCTTTAGTGGGGTGGCCAAATCCACAAACCACGAAACCACCCCCTAAACATTCAGAAGACAATAAAATACAGCTCGGATTCGTTAATCAAAATTCGACATTAAGAATTGGCTATTCATATTTTATCAGTGGTAGTCTGACACCTGGGACCCCCTACAATCAGAATTACTGAACACCACCATAACCTGCAGATGTAGCAACGATAAACTTGACAGTTAAAGCACCATGATATCACAGCACAGAAAGTTAAACCCCTTTAATCCCTTACCATAGTCCACAAAGGTAAAAATGCAACAATCCAAGAGGAATAAGGACAATGTAGCAGGATAAAGGCAACACCTCTGATACATTTCAGACTGCCCTAGAGCCTTTAGTCATAGCCCACACATTTTGGACTTTATTCCTTTTCTCCAATAAACTTCATTGAAAGCTGGACATTTTTCTATTTGACACCTCAGACACATAGCTATATCACACAAAATAGTTTATAACTAGCGTCTACCATAATGTAATGTACGCTGACATCATTTCTCAAATGTCTTTTTATTATTTTTTTTTACCACACTAGGGGGCTCATAAATTTAATAGCAATTTTTCACATTTTCACGAAAATTTGCAACTTACATTTTTTTAGGGACCAGTTTAGTTCTGACGTGGCTTTGTATCTTGATAGATGACTTGATCTAAGAAACTGCACTCCTTAATACATTCAAAATAGCATCTAAGAGAATTGTTTACCCTTGGTGTTTCACTAGAGTTAAAGTGGAGGTGAAATTAGAAAATGTTATTTTTGTTTTTTTGCAGATTTTCAATATTTATCCATTATTCATTGGAACACAGGATATGTTACCAGGGAAATACAACTCAATATTGATTCCCCCTATTCTGCTATTTTTAAAGATATCCAATATGTTGCATTAGTGCGCTATTTGACTCAATTATGGGCTTCAAAATAGGAGGAGCACTTACTGGATTTTGGGGTCTCATTTTCTTTAGGGTTTTTTAGGCACCTTCTCAAGTTGTGGACTGAAACTTAATAAACACTCCTAAAATGACCTTATTCTGGAAACGATGCCCTTTAAATAATTTATCCTGGGGGGTAGTGGGTATATTGAGTGTTTCACAGTTTGTTTGTTTCTTTAGCGTTAGGCTGTGAAAATGAGTAAATAATTTTTTTTTCAACAAATTGCTGTTTTAACTGAAAATATTTCATTTTCACAAGGAATCCTGGAAAAAACGCACCCCAGAATTTATTGCACAAATTCAGCAATACCCTATATGTGGATGTAAACTGCTGTTTGGGCACATGGCAGGGCGTACAAGGGAGGAAGCCCTATTTGGCTTTTGGAATGCAAATTTTGGTGCCTGACATGTTGCATTTTTCAAAACCAGTACCAGACCAGGTGAAAACTTCCAGCAGTCACCTCATCTTGGATTCAACAGCCCTCAGCAAATTCATTTATGGGTGTATTGTGCATCTTGGGCCCACAGCTGTTTGATAGTACAGTGAGTCCCTGACTTACGTTGTTCCGACTTACGTCTGTCCCCTAGTTACGAACGTGGACCGGAATGATGCAAGCCAGGGACAGCTGACAGCGTCCAGGCGCTGCGGTAGCCCGGGCACTGTCAGCAATCTTCGCAGCTGCATGTGACTCCTGGGAGCGCATGCAGCTGACTCTCCGGTCCCCGTCGGCGTCTGGGCACTGCCGTGTCCCGGGCACCAGCGGGGATTGCTTCGGCTCTATGCGCTCCTTCTGGAGCGCAGAGAGCCGAAGCCTCTATTGCGGAGCAGAGAGCGAGCGCTCCCTGCTATACAATAGAACTCCGGAAGGCTGCAAGCAGAAATGCGACCTTCCGGAGTCTCCAGCACAGGAAGCGCGCGATGTCGTCATGCTGCCTGCGCGGCCTGATGTCATCACTGACCTGTGCAGGAAGACAGAGCCGAAGGTGAGCAGCGGGGGAGTGAGGGACTGTGGTGAGTATCGTTTTTTTTTTTTTTTTTTTAATAAGCTCTGCCTATAGCTATCTATGGGGGACATACCTGCCTATATCTGCCTATGGGGGACATACCTGCCTATAGCTACCTATGGGGACATACCTGCCTATACCTACCTATGGGGGACATACCTGCCTATACCTACCTATGGGGGACATGCCAGCCTATAGCTGCCTATGGGGGACATGCCAGCCTATAGCTGCCTCTGGGGGACATTCCAGCCTATAGCTGCCTATGGGGCACATGCCAGCCTATACCTGCCTATGGGGGACATACCTCCCTATAGCTGCCTATGGGGGACATACCTGGGTATACCTGCTATGGGAGACATACCTACCTATACCTTGCTATGGGGGACATACCTGCCTATACCTTGCTATGGGGAACATACCTGCCTGTACCTATCTATGGGGGACATACCTGCCTATACCTATCTATGAGTTACATATACCTGCCTATAAGGGACATACCTGTCTATTACCTGTTATGGGGTACATATACCTACCTATGGGGGACATACCTGCCTATACCTGCTATGGGGGACATATACCTGCCTATGGGGGACTTACCTGACTATACCTGCTATGGGGGACATATACCTGCCTATACCTGCTATGGGGACCTATACCTGCCTATACCTGCTATGAGGGACCTATACCTGCCTATAGCTGATATAGGGGACATATACCTGCTAGGGGACATATACCTGCCTATAATTACACACCATACATATACATATACACCATACATGTACTAAATATATTGGTTCCGACTTACATACAAATTCAACTTAAGAACGAACCTACAGTCCCTAAGCCGTATGTAACCCGGGGACTGCCTGTATATTTTTTCTATGAAGATGAAAAAACAAAACAAAACAAAAAAAAAAAAAAAACAGCTATTCCACCATTGTTTTCTGGGCTTAATTTTTTACAGCATTCAAGATGCAGAATAAAGACATGATAAATTTACTATGCGGATAAGTACAGCAATATTGATTTTATATAGTTTTTTATGTTTTACTACTTTTATACAGTAGAAATTTATTTGTAAAAAATGCGCTTTTATGGTCTGACAGCCACAAGTTTTTTTTTATTTTCCTGTATATGGAGCTCTGTGGAGACTTTTGTTTGTGGGATGAGTTGTCATTTTCATTGGAACCATTTTTGGATGCATATAACACTTTGATTGCTTTTTACTCAGCAGGTCAATACAATCCTAGTAACATTTTTTTTTTATTTTTAACAACGATATGATTATGAATTTACCTAATATATATCTTTTTTATGTTATAGCACTTTAAAAAAGTGTTTTTATTGTGTAAAACAATATTTATGCATGGCTATATTTTGATAGCCATAACTTTTTTTTCTGTAGACGGAGATCTGTTAGCGCTTTTTTTGTGAGATGAACTGAAGGTTTGGCAGTTATTTGATTTTTTGATCAATTTTTACTCCATTTTGCGGGTTAAATAACATGCTTCTGGATTGCTATGGAAGGCATTGGCACCCTACGATGGTGCCACGGGGTGCCAATGCAGACAAAGGGAGCTCCCTCTCTCTGTCTTTCCCTTAGCTACCACAGTTGCAGTTGACTGCTGCATATAAGGGGTTAATTGGGCATGACTGGAGTAAGCTCCATTCACAGCTGACAATTGTGGTATCAGCTGGTTCCATGTGCTGATTGTACGGGTTTTTGAGCCAGCACGTTGTCTTGGATATACCTATACGTCCATTTACATCCATTAGTGGGAACACCATCCCACAATGGATGTATGGGTATGTCCGATGTCAGGAGAGGGATAAATGGGACAGGCCCAGCCACAGCCATATTTCCAATGATCACTTCACCGTTATATCATGGCAAGCCATGATATCTGTTTACACCCAACACATGACATGTGATAGTTGCAGGTACCACCTCTGAGACACACACCTATCTTGAAAAAAAGCCCTGGAAATTCTCAGGTTTGAACAGAGAAGTGGTCAGGATGCTCCTATTAATTTCAATGGAAGTTCAAATGCAGTCAAGCAAGCTGCTCGGCTGTGCTTAGAACTCCCATTGAAATCGCTGTGAATGTTCCAATGATCTCTTCGTACTGAAGGAGACTTTCTGGGGTCTGGTCTTGAAATAGGTACGGGTCCCAGAAGTGGGACCTATACCTATCACAGATTAATGGCATATTTTATTGCATTAATGTATCTAATGGAAATACCCCTTTAAGATAAGCTACTAAGCCTATATAAAGTATGCAGAAGATTTCAAACTGATCAATAGGCTCTGCTGCAGAACAAACACAGTACTGCTACAATCTGTATTATATTTTAAGTTGTATAGGATTTAGTGATATCACTATATTATGCTTAAATCCACCGTAGTTTATTCAAAAATTATGTAAATGGTAAAATTGCAAATTTTTGAAAAATATCCTGATAATGCTGCAGATGTCATGGTTATCCGTTCTGAAGGTTCAGAGTTGCCATGGCATATGATCACATTACTGTAGCATTCCATAATAAAGAATGTTAGTAAAATGGATTATATATTTTCCATTCAAGCTAATGGACAGGGCCCTTTTGTGCAGTCCAATAATCATGAGAATTTAGCCTGTAAACTTACTAGCAATCAGCTATTTTATCCCATTGAGACCTGTATCAGTACTGTGAGAAAGTAGTCTGTGACAGACATAATAATATACTGTATGACACTGTATATTCTAGTTACTACTTGGGTTTTAAAGAGCTGTTTTTATTTCATAAAATGATGGCATGTCACTAGGATATACCATCACCTTACAACCTGACCTCTGAGATTCCCACTAAGAGTAAAGTGACTGCATTGCTCATTCATTGCTCTACTAGCCTCTACCTTTTTGCACAGCCACATGATTTTGCAGGGAACTGGGCCCAAGTTGATTCACTTGAATATAGCTGAACTACAATTCTCCTGAATCCATGTAAGACTGTAAAGAGTTTCCACTACTAAATCCTTTATGGACTGTAAAGAGTCTGCAGTACTGAATCCTTGCAAGACTGTAAAGGGTCCAGAGTACTGAACACATACAAGAGTGTAAAGAGTCTCCTGTACTGATCGCAAGCAAGACTATAAAGGGTCCTCAGTACGGAATCCGTGCCTGACTGTAAAGGGACCATAGTGTTGAATCTGTGCAAGGCCAAGGTTCCACAGTACTGAATCCATTCAAGACTGTAAAGGGTCCATAGTGCTGAATCCTTGTTATACTATAAAGGGTCCCTATTACTGCAAAAATCCATGCAAGACTGTAGATGATTCATAGTGTTGAATCTGTGCAAGGCTGTAAAGGGTCTCCAATACCGAATCCGTGCAAGACTGTAAAGCTTCCACATAACTAAATCGATGCAACACTGTAAAGTTCTGTAGTACTCGATCCATGCGAGACTGCAAAGTGTCTCCAGTAATGAATCTGTGAAAAACTGTAAAGTTTCCACAGTAGTCAATCTGTGCAAAGCCATAAAGGGGTAATCGTGCTGAATCTGTGCAAGATTGTAAAGGGGCCACAGTACTGGATCAATGTAAATGCTCATAGAAACTAAATCCATGTGAGACTCTAAAGGGTTAGCAGTAGTGTTGAGCGATTATTATCGACAAAGTTGAAATCGGCATTGTTTTTATGTTGATCAGATTTTTTTGATCACGTGATAATTTAGGTTAAAATCTGCGCATAATCTATTAATATTGCGCCATTTTCGGCGCTTCCTGGCATTTTGGCGGCCAGCAAATCAGGTTAGAGAATAGAGCAGGGAGAGCTGGGTGTGCGACGTCATGACTGAGATGTGTATGGTTGTGATTGGCTGGAAAAATCACCTGACCTCATTTTACATAGAACAGCCCTTCCTGTTCATGATCAGTGTGTTTCTGTGTCTCATAAGAGCAGGACGTGTGCTCGGTCTCTCTCAAAACAGCTCAGCGAAACTATTCTC
Organism: Phyllomedusa bahiana; assembly: GCA_025379985.1. Taxonomy (NCBI): domain Eukaryota; kingdom Metazoa; phylum Chordata; class Amphibia; order Anura; family Hylidae; genus Phyllomedusa; species Phyllomedusa bahiana. Next base: position 14,843 of record JAODAL010005778.1, on the reverse strand, counting down.
TTTGTTCACACAGACAACTATGCTTCTATCTGTGAACATTAGAACTTAGGTAGATTAGAGATTTTCAGTTTTTAGTTACTTAGGCTTAGAATTTTAAAGGAGCATCTAGCGCTGTACAGCCGCGGGCAAACACAGACAGACAGGCTGGCAGGCAGGCAGGCAGGCTTTTGAAAGGAGAGTGATAATTGTGCTGCCCAGACTCTGCTTTGACCCTGCATTGAAATTAGTTTTTATTAACAGTTTTTGGCCAGTTTTTGGTGAAATATTAGCTTGTATTTTGTGCAGCCTGTACTTATATTAGGATACAGATCTTTTCTAGTAACTGCAGGTGTATTTGATAGGTGCAAAAATCACCTTTTATTATCTGTACATGATTTAATTAGTTTTTTTTTTACTTTGGCGCAGCTCAGTTTTGTTCAAGGACCCACTTTGTTCTTACAATAGGATACAGAACTTTTCTAGTCACCGCAGGTGTATTTATAAGTGCAAAAAACACGTTTTATTATCCGTACACAATTTAATTACGTGTTTTTAACTTTGGCGCAGCCCAGCTTTGTTCAAAGACCCATTTTTTACTTACAATAGGATACATAACTTTTCTAGTGACCGCAGGTGTATTTATAGGTGCAAAAACCACCTTTTATTATCCATATAATTTTTAAATAGCTGTATTGCACATGGTGCGGCCCTAGTTTTTTTTCAAATAGCCACGTTGTGCGACAATTCAAATAGAAAAATTTACTAGAAACTCTTCTCGATTGTCAATGATCAAAAAAACGCAATTTCAAACCTGTGTAACTTCTGATTAGTTTTATTGCGCTCGTTGAATCTCAGTTTGGCGCAGATAGTGCACTTGTATGATATTTTGTTGAAAACTATCAATTTCTAGTCCTACTGTGCAGTTGTAAATCCCTTGGACTGAAGGAAGAACACTGTTGATTTTGTCTTAATGGTTCCTCCACCAGATCGCATTTCACAGGTATTTGCTAGAAACATTTCAGTTTCTAATCCTAGTTGGCTGTAGGAAATTAGAGGGATTTAAGAATAGCTGTGATTTGCCATCTTTTAATAAGAGACTGTCAAAAACTCTTCTATACCTTCTTAAATTTTTATCTTTCTGAACATGGAGCGAAATGCAGGTGGTAAGCGAGCAAAGAGGGGGGTAGGACATGGAGGTAGAGGTAGGAGAGAAGGTGCTACTTCCAGTGCTGGCGACAACACACATGCCAGCGGATCGTCGGTTGCAGGACCGTCAGGCCTGTCATCGCTGGGTCAGGGCCCTGTGAATTTCAGTAACGAACAGCGTCGCCAATCTGTTCTTCAGTGGTTAATGCAACCTGCATCCAGCAGTCTTACCTCCTCGTATTCCCAGTCACGGCCACAAATGTCATTATGTTTAATGGTCATACTGCGGTCCAGGACAGGCACAGTCAATGTCCATTTCAACTAAAAAGGTGGGTCAAAGATTCCTTTTCCCAGCACTTTTTAATCTGTGGGTCAGACAGGTTTAATGATCATACTGTGGTCACAGGACAGGATATAGTTAATGTCCAGTTCAACTAAAATGGTGGTTAAAAGACTCCTTTTTCCGGCACTTTTTTATTCTGGGGGTCATCCAGTTTTGGGGCTCATGCTATGGCCCGGACAGGTATAGTCAATGTCCAGTTCAACTAAAATGGTGGTTCAAGACTCCTTTTCCCAACACTTTTTAAATCTGTGGGTCATGCAGGTTTGGGGCTCATGCTGTGGCCCAGGACAGATATAGTTAATGTCCAGGTCTAAAAAATCTTTATTTAAATCGGTGGTTGGAAGTATACAAGACTTCTTTTTCTGGCACTTTATTTCGAGTTAATCTATGTGGCGGTGTCAGACTAGGCTTTTATTGGTTATTACTGCAGGGGGCTCACGTGCCCAGCATATAGTCAATGTCCAGTTCAACTAAAATGGTGGTTCAAAGACTCCTTTTTTCAGGCACTTTTTAATCTGTTAGGGTCATGACAGGTTACATGGTACATAAACTGTGGTACAGATATTCTGGATTTATGGGTCAGACATTAAATTGTCCAGATTAGTAATTCATACTAAAATGGTGGTTGAAAGACACTTTCACTTTTTACTGGCAGACTCTTTGTTATAGTCTGGGGGTTCAAGACTCATGGTTTAATGTGGGTCAATAGGCATGCGTTCCAGGACAGGGATAGTCAATGTCCAGTTCAAGTAAAATGATGGTTCAAATAATACTGCCTTCTGGCACTTTTTAATTTGTGGGTCATGCAGGTTTAAGGGTCATGTTGTGGTACAAGACAGAGATAGTGAATGGTCTGTGATATTTTTTCTGTGGCTTTTATAACCTAAGTGTGTTGCCTAAGATGTAGCACGTATCCATTTGACTGTTGTGGATGTTAATTCCAGCTTCTCAAGCCCTGTTTGGGTGTAAGAGTGAAGGTGTTGTTCTTCTTCAATAGACTTTAATGGTCATCGGCGATAATCTATTATCGACTATCGGAAATCGACTTGATAATTGCCGATATCGACTATTGACCCGATGACGATAGTCAACGTAATCGCTCATTACTAGTTAGCAGTACTGAATTCGTGCAAGACTCTAAAGGTTCCATAGTACTGAATCTGTGCAAGACTGAAAATTGTCAAAGTTACTGGATCCATGCAAGACTGTAAAGGGTCCACAGTACTTAAAGGAGTTGTCTCACTTCAGACAATGATGGCATATCGCTAGGAGATGCCATCACTGTCTGATAGGCTCAAGTTCCAGAGGTGGGACCTTTACCTATCTCCTAAATGAGCCCTGAATCCGTAGAGTTGAATGGGAGTTTCGATGCTTGGCTAAACTAATCATTTATTGACTGGCCACAATATAATATTACTTTTCTTTCTCCTAATTCTCTTTCTTTGGTGGGATAGCCATCTGTGGTCCTGAAATGTCTTTATTGTCTTAAGTACTGGTTCTGTATAATTTCTATATCTAGAGTTAAAAAGGGGCTCCTCGGACACTTCATAGTTGTTGCTTATGGATCATAGTGGCTTATTAGATGATACTGGGTTCTCCTTTATTGGGAGCACTATTTGAGCACTTTAATTATATTATAAGAATGAAGGAACTCCCAGCTATTTCTATTGCAGCATTCTTGCTTTGTTGATGTTGACAGCCTTGGGTGGTCATTAGTCACTCTGGAAAGTTGTCCACATGGTTGGAGTCCAAAACACTATAGTCATCACCATCATTAATCTATCATCTTCATCCTCACTTTAAAAGGGTTTTCTTACCAAATTGATTAGTGTTAAATATGTAGGCAATGGAAGATAAAGACTATTACCATATACATAGCTGTTTTGATTTTGCTTTGTTCAGGACAGTAGACATAAGAGATGTTATTTACTCCTTGTGTGCACAAGGTTACCAATCATCTCTCTCTCTCTGTTCTCATTGATCCAGGTGCCCTGTCTAACCATGGTGATGTCACTTCCTAATGAGTGTTACCACCAGGCAGGAGCTTGTTTATCAATGTTACTGACAGGCTTTAACCCTTTAAAGCTCTGTAGCTTTGCACACTACAGTTTTCAAAGCATCTGTAACAGGCTTAGCTAGGAATAGCAGAGCTGATATGCCAATCACTACAATAGAACCACCCACAGCCTGACCAGGAAGTGTTAATCTGCAGCTGACTGTGGCACTGTAAAACAGCATGGTGAGAACACCTCTTTATGAGTTTTGTATTTTTTGTCCCCACTCCCTCATCCTTTCTTTATGTTTATTCCCTAGTTTAGTCTTGTCTGGTCTTATGTCATCATCTCTATATTGTCTTTTTTTAAAATTTGTTGACATTAGATTGCTATTGCTATAATTGACATGTATGCATATATTACTGTTTATGTAGCTATCAATATGCTATTTACCCACTCTACCTGTTAAAAGTCTAATGGTATCTTGCATTTATTTACTTTTGTTACATTAATACTGTTCCTTGTACATTGTGTTAATCTGTTAATAAGGCATTAAAAACTGATTCAACCATATTTTTTTTCTCCTCAAATTGGTCAAAACCTCTCCATTAATTTTTCATAATTTGGACACTATTAACTCTATAAACACTGCATCTCATGAGATCGATAACATTATATATAACATATAAATTAAAGTAAGGTAGGTATCATGCAACTTGACATAGATGTAGTTCAATGATCATAAGTAGTGTTGATCGAACTGTTCTAGAAAAATTAGGTTCTAGTAGAACTTCTCGAATTTTTAGAACATTTTACTGTTCGTTCGAGTAAAGTTCTAGTTCGACACATAATTTTCAGTTTTGTTTTCAGCAGCTTTCTGAACTTCTGGCGGCCATCAAATCACCTTTCTGCGGTTTGGGTGACAATCCAATCAGTGCAGAGCACAGAGAAGTGTCAAGAATGTCATCACTAAGGTGTAGGGCTCTTATTGGCTGCTAAAATCACATGACCATGTTATATATACTGTATTTCACTGTATTGCCTTGTGAACACCATTTCCAGCTCTCTCTCTCTGTACTGTACAGACTGCTCTTAGTTAGTTAGATAGCAGTTTCCTCTCCATAGACATCAATAGTTAGGGAGTTTGGTATTGCTGGCTGCATCTTTCCTACACTCAGAAGCTGTTATTTGGAGACATTTGCAGGCTCACATAACCTCTAACTCCCATATACATGGATATATATTATACAGAGTGCTTGGATCTGCAAAATCATACTCCGTTCCCAAAAGTACCGTTTTTGCAGTTTTGGGGGTTCAGTAACTGTATAACGCACCGTCTCCAAATCTCCTATGGGGCTTTTGGGCCTCCTCAGGATGCAGGGCCCCATAGCAGCTGCTACCGCTGTACCTCCTATAGCTAGGCGCCTGCTTGCAAGCTGCCCTCATCTTTTCAATTAGCCATTGAAAGGAATGAAGTATTTTAGCCTCTCAATTTTTTTCTGTCACTCTTAGAGCCAAATTTTCTGCACTAAGTTGTTCCACATAGCAAGTTTTCTGTTATGGATGGTAATTCCAACTTCTCCTCACCTGTATAGGTATTAAAATTAACCAGAACATCTTCTCCTAGACTTTAATGGGTTTCGAAGTTCGAGTTCACAAAAGTTTGAGGTTCTAATCGAAATAGAACTTTTTACTGTTCGCTCAACACTAATCATAAGAGAAGTTCCTTTTTCCACTGCCAGCATTGTACTTCTGTAAACTGACCAAAATGTTCCAAAAGAAAAAGTTACTGCACTGTGTAAGATTTTGGGTGGATTAACACCACAGTTTATGAGTGTTCAATAACCTTTAAGCTTCAACCGTGACGCTGTGACCCTTGACTTTTTTTTCTACCCATTTAGACATCCATTTACCCATTAGGCACTCAAGCTGCTCTGTGCTGGCTTATAAATGTTCTTATGCCCCAGGACATATGGAGATGGCTTTTGTTCCAGATCAACCCCTTTGAACATGGCTAGCTAAGATATGATAGGTGATATTTGGTGCTCATAATCTTGATATTATAAAGTTGACTTGTTGGTTTATAACTGATTGTATAACACAATCCATATGGTAAAAAACAGTGAGGTCATAAAGCATTTCAAGCCTCTATGATGCTGCTCATTCCTATAGATGTGACTATATTTGTGAAGGACACGCTAGTCTCAACCTGGCTTGTCCTGTATAAGCAGAGCAACCGCTCTGAAAATGGCGACCCCACACTCGTACCTCTTCCTGAGTTGTACCTAGTAAAACATGTGCCAAACAGACAAATGTACGAAAAACAAGGAAAAAACACCACAGAAAACAAATAGAGAATAGACAGAGGGACCGGGGTCAAATCAGGAGTAGGCGAAGTACCAAGGCACAGAGCAGGAGAGTAACCAGAAAGACAAGCTAAAATTCAAAAACCAGCAAAACAACACAGCAGAGCAAAACAGATAGTTAGGACACAATAAGCAATCACCAGCAGAGACTGGCAGACAGGAAGAGGTTTAACACCCCTGCTCCAGACAGGGATTGGCTCAAGTGCTTAACCCACTAAGCACCAAGCCGAATTCTGGCTAAGGCTGCAACAACAATCCTTATAGGGCCAGTAGTGCAGTCCTGCCAATATTTTTACAAGAATTAGCACAGTTTAAGAAACAGTACCTAATCCACAAATATGAATTTTAGTTGGGACATATGATATTTGTCAGTAAACGAGGCTGCATTAATATCTTTGTTAATGAGCCACAGCCCATAATGAAATATATACCTCTGTGTACTCAACATACTAAGTAAAGTTCATATCATTTCAATTTAGACAAGAGTGAACCACATGAAAAATTGAGTATTTTTTATTACAGTGATTCAAAAGCTGAGCATCACCCCAGGTTTACATTCTCATGAATATACAATGATTTCAGCTTAGTGATAATATTGTATATGTGTAAAATTACCATTGACATGTCCTACAAAAGCCAGTGTCCTGTGGATAATTTCTAGATTGAAGCATCATTAATGGACTTTTGATGTCATGGAACCATCTATATAATGTCACTGCTTGTTTATAACTGATACGACTGAGTAATTGTTTCTAAATGGCAGTGCCCTCTTTCAACATCACATGCCTGGTGTTAATGGCCAGATACAGATGAGAATGATGTTTTTTATGAAACATCTTTCTTCCATAAAGAATAGAAATGTAGCAGTTGCCAGATACTATAATGAGCATTCTCTACAATCCGGTGATGTCTAGATTACTTCTCTTAGACCTCTGCTACATCAATGGACTGCATTTTTTCAAAGCAGAAATGACAAATGATTATGGCAGCATCTGCATGAAGGTTTAGGTTATAATAAACAGTTGTATCTTCATTAATAGGAAATCTTTGTTTCACCATTTAGTAGAAACTGACTTTAGAAGCTTACATCTTGGGTATTTACTTAATAACCTAATATGCATACTTAGTTCAGAAAGGAAATTACAGTCAATCATGGGTCACATTTGGTCAACCTACACTAGCCACTAGTGGTTTTGATAATTGCATGCATAATTCCTTAAATGAACACTAGCATTTAATAACAAATTCAATCAGAAGATAACTGTGCACACACAATATCATGAAATTCTTCAAGAAATCCTACATGGATGTTGATTTCTTCTTTTTCTTTGTTTGACAGACTTCTATAGGTTGGGAAAGAAGAAAGGTGATAGGATTTAGGCTATGTTCACACGGTGTAATTGCAGGGACGTATTTCAAACACATCATTTAATTCTCATTGTTGCATATCATTACACATATTTTACTGAACTTGTGAAAAAATGTTAGTTTGGAATATTGCAACCCCATTTTTTTTCTCTAACCTCATCCTTATTCCTCTAAACATATTTTTATTGTAAACAAAGGCATGAATACAACAAGAATAATAAACATTGTACTCAGATACACATTGTTAATAAGCATAATAAAAAAAAAAACATTAAGCAGATAAAGATAAAACACGTTGAGCCAAGTGGATACAATACAGTGGGTACAGAAAGTATTCAGACACCTTTAAATTTTTCACTCTGTTTTATTGCAGCCATTTGGTAAGATCAAAAAAGTTCATTTTTTTGGCTCATTAATGTACACTCTACCCCGCCTCCCCCATCTTGAAAGAAAAAAAATAGAAATGTAGATATTTTTGCACATTTATTAAACAAGAAAAACTGAACTATCACATGGTCATAAGTATCCATGCTTTGACACTCATATTTAACTCACATGCTGTCCATTTCCTTCTGATCCTCCTTGAGATGGTTCTATTCTTCATTCGAGTCTAGCTGTGTTTAATTAAACTGATTGGACTTGATTGGGAAAGGTACACACCTGTCTATATAAGACCTCATAGCTCACAGTGCATGTCAGAGCACATGATATCTAAGGAACTGCTCAAGAAGCTCAGAGACAGAATTGTGGCAAGGCACAGATCTGGCCAAGGTTACAAAAGAATTTATGCAACACTCAAAGATAACTGCACAAGCATGATCATGAAATTCTTCAAGAAATCCTACATAGATGTTGATTTCTTCTTTTTCTTTTTTAGACAGACTTCTGTAGGTTGGGAAAGAAGAAAGGTGACAGGATGTAGGCTATGTTCACACGGTGTATTTGCGGGGACGTATTTCGCCCGCAATTACGCCGTGTGCTTGGGAGCAGGGGCGGGGAGGCTGGCAGCTTGCCGATCCCATAGACATTCATTATTCCCGGCGCGTATACGCTGTGAATAATTGACATGTCGCTTCTCTCCCCGCTTGCCGAATTGTACAAACAGGGAGAGGAGACATAATCGATTGTTCTCTATGAGAACTGTGGATTACCGTAATGACTGGGACGTATTTCGCCCCGTATTTAGCGCAGTACGGTGCGAAATACGGGGCGAGATACGTTCCAGTATAGCTGGCTACAAGATTACTAGCAGGAGCAGGGGAAATATATAGAACTGTGCAAAAGTTTAAGACAGGTGTAAAATAAACACAGGAAAGTAACTTTCAAAAACAAAAGTGATAATAGTTTATTGTTATCAATTAACACAATGCAAAGTTAATGTACAAAAAAGAAATCAAAATCAGATTAATATTTGTTGTGACCACCCTTTGCCTTTGGAGTCCTGAAACTGATGATATGGCCCATACAGAGCCTTGATCTTAACATCATTATGTGAGCAAGCCTACATCCAGAGAAGATCTGTGGTTAGCTCTCCAAGATGTTTGAAACAACCTCTCTGCCGAGTTCCTACAAGAACTGTGCGCAAGTATATCTATTGTTCACTCATTTTGTATTTTGTTAATTGATAAAAATAAGGTGTTTACATTTCTATATTTGAAAGCATTTTTAAATTTCAGCATTTTGTCTTCACCAGCCTAACACTTTTGCACATTACCTTTAATAGTCATAACTAAAATATAAGGGACTGGAACTGTACTGCACAGCACAACCATGCCAAATGTATGGCATTGATCCTGAATAAAAAATAACAGGGATCCAGTGCTCCTTCATTCAGTTGATTTACATTAGTGCTGGATACCCCCACAATTTAAGTATTGATAACTTAATTTATGGGACAGACTCCCAGCCTGTGGCTCTCCTGCTGTTAAAAACTCCTATAATACCCAACATGCTGAGTTGTAGTTTTACAACAGCTGAAGAGCTACAGCTTGGAGACCTCTACTAAAGACTCGGAACAGAACAGTCATAGCAACTCATTTAAAGGGGTGGTCTCACTACAAGGATTGCTTTTTATGTTAAAGATCTTGCAAAAACAAGTCACTTTGCAATATATGTCCATTAACAGTGTCCTACCTATTCCTAGATATCCCCTAATATATTGGCTGCATCAGCTCCTCAGGTCACTATAGCTACAGACCTGTTGGATCTCTCCTGATAGGCTGCCAGCACTGGTTGCTATAGCTACAGATCTGGCTTCTACTGCAGCCTAGTGGAAGCCAGTAAACAAACCGCTGAATTCAAAGTGAAACCAAGAAAACAGGACTGAGGTGAGATGAATCAATGTAGTGAGACAACCCCTTTAAGCGATGTAGGACTAGGATTTGCTTATTTTGTTGTTTTTAATACATCCTTAGTTTTCAAGTGGCATCAGTTACACTTATATTGTATATATTGTACTGTTATATTGTCTGTTAAACTTATAGTAACTCATATTGCCTTAATGTTGGCCTACCAGTCTGTCAGCAGTTTGCAGGCTACCATTTCTGACTACCACTTATCTGTCTACAGAAAAGCAAAATTGTCTGCTACTGGTCTAACAATAGCTTAAAAGGGGTAACGTTCTTCATTAAGGTAGAGGCACTATGTAGATATATGAGGACTAAGGGACTCTTCATATTTGTGTAAAAAGTATCGTCAGAACCTTTGTTGCAAATTCCATTGAAAATGACGGAAAAATAATGCAGCATGCTGCACTATTATTTCTGGTGAAGCGATAGACAATTTCTCGGAAACCCGACAGTCCGGTTTGTTTTTAATAGGGCATCATTGTAAAATGGGTCCAGTTTCACTTTTGCAACTGAAATTCCGAATGGACCCTGTGCCACTTATTGAAGTGTTCTTCAAGTCACAGATGAATCATTAAGTCTTTCAGACTGTTTCAGGGTGCTTGCCCCTCGTCAATTCATAGTACAATACTGTTGACTATTGAGAGACTCTAGATGCAACTCAGATGTGGTAATATTCCTTGTAAGGGAGAGAAAAAACATTTTGGTAGTAGAGACTTATTTTCCATTTTTCTAAACCCCAAAAATTAAATATTTTCAAATAATGACAGTCCCCCGAAGCCCCACCCGAATGGGCTTTAAAAAATCACTCTGACTCACTGAGTCTTGAAACATGACAGGGAGACTAATGTCAAGCCGATATAGCAGCAGCGAATCGGGGTTATTCCCACTCATCAGTGCATTTTAGTTAAAGATGCTAATTTCAAAAAAAGACTTTGCTCAATATATGTCCAGCTTAACAGTGTCCATAACTTTCCAGATTCCCCTAATATATTGGCTGCATCAGCTCTCAGGTAACTATAGCTACAGACCTTGGATCCTCCTATAGCCCACATGGTTCTATCAGCTTACAGATCTGGCTTCTACTGCAGCCTATGAAGCAGAAACATACGCTGAATTCAATGAAACAGAACTGGACTGATGGTGAAGATGAACATGTATGAGGACAACCATTTCGATGTAGGACTAGGATTGCTTATTTGTTTTTATAACCTAGTTTTCAGTGGCATCGTTAACACTTATATTGTATATATTGTACTGTTATTGTCTTTAAACTATAGTAACCAATTGCCTTAAAAGTGGCCTACCATACTGTCAGCATTTGCAGGTACCATTTGATACCACTTATCGTCTACAGAAAAGAAAATTGCTGCTACGTCTAAAATAGTTAAAAGGGGTAACGTTCTTCATAAGGAGAGGCATATGTAGATTTTGGACTAAGCTCTTCAATTTGTGTAGAAAGTACTGATACCTTTGTGCAAATTCCATGAAAATGACGGAAAATAATGCAGCCATCTGCACTATATTTCTGGTGAAGCGATAGACAATCTCGGAAACCGACATCCTGTTTGTTTTTAAGGGCATATGAAAGGGCTAGTTCACTTTGAACTGAAATTCCGAATGGACCCTGTGCCACTTATTGAAGTGTTCTTCAAGTCACAGATGAATCATTAAGTCTTTCAGACTGTTTCAGGGTGCTTGCCCCTCGTCAATTCATAGTACAATACTGTTGACTATTGAGAGACTCTAGATGCAACTCAGATGTGGTAATATTCCTTGTAAGGGAGAGAAAAAACATGTTGGTATGTAGAGACTTATATGCCATAGTTGCTCAACCAAAATGTAAATATATTCAAATAATAGACTTAGTCCTCCGAAGCACCACCTACTGATTGGCATTATAAGTCACATACTCACTGAGCCTTTTACTTTTAAAAGGCATGTATCTCACTGACTCCCGAATGACACAGCATTGATTATATTATATTATATACGAGTGTACTGGATTTAAACAAAAGAAAAGATAAAAAATTCCAATTCACATGGTGCCAGTGTAAATGTTAAAATAAAAACACATATAAAGTTAAGAAATAAAGTAGCTATTTGTTTGGGTAGATTCTTCTTTGAAATGTTTATAAGCCAAAAGTTAAACATACACTTAACTAAGGAAAAGCAGCATGAAAATGCCAGGGGGCTTACCGTGAGGAAACAGTAAGAATCTGCAAATATTTTACATAAGCAAAGAAAAATAAAATTAGAGAACTCTTCTGTTCACTTATCGGATTATAAATGGCTGCTGATTATTTTAAGTTCTTTTTATATCTTATACTACAGTAGTTGGCAAATCTTGTAATGGAAGCCTAAAAAGGTTAAAAATTCTACCATCCAATGATGGCTTCTGTGATATACAGCTCTGGAAAAAATGTAGAGACCACTGTAAAATTTTCAGTTTCTCTGTTTTCTCTCTTCAATGGTAAATTTTTGGAGAAAAATTTTTATTTTATTATATAAACTACTGACAACATGTCTCCGAAATTCAAAGCAAAAAAAACTGTATTTATTTGCAGTAAATGAGACATCTTCAAAATAATAAAAAAAAAAGCAGCAGAGCTGTCAGACCTCAACTAATGCAAAGAAAAAAATTCATATTTATTTAGAAACAATAAGAATAATGTTTTAAGTCAGGAAGAGTTCAGAAATCAATATTTAGTGGAACAACCATGATTTTTTTCATTCAAATTCCTTTTGGCGTATTCCTAGCCCTTGTTTTGCCATCCAGCTGGTCCTATTGCAAGAGGATTGTGAAGACCACAGCAGTGTTTTTTTTATACTTTCCTTCATTAAATAAGATTTGGTTCAGGTAATCACCTAATCAGAAGCACATTAAAGGGGTTGTATCATTTCATTAAATGGTCTTCAGAATAAGGGGACAGTGAAAACAAACAACTTTGCAATTGGATGTCATTAGCAAAGCTGTCTTGTTTTCACAGTGTCCCTTATCTTCTGTTTCTGTAAACACAGTTCCCCAGTGGCGGTCAGATTCCTCCTCCTGTCCTGTGGTTGGCTGATGGCTCTACTAATTTACATTCTGTCAGGCCCCAGGTCGGATTCACTGGAGTGAGAATTCCTGTCTCTCTCACTCAGAGTAAGGGACCAGCAGAAATTTCACTCTGCATTGCCAGAAGAAACACAATAACACTGCAGAGCTTCTACAATCAGAAAACAGCAAAAAATGTGCCTCGATCCCTGCTTCTCTCACTCAGATTAAGGGGCCGAAGCAATTTCACTCTGCACATGCAGCAGAAACACACTACAGCTGTTCTGCAATCAGAAAACAGCAAAATTGTGCCATGGTGCCTAACTCTCCTGCATTGAAGGGAGATATGTGCCGTTCATAGAAGACTGGATTCAACTGTAACAAACCTCTAGCTGAGAGAGGAGAAGAGATCATAGAAGACTGAGTTCATAGAAGGCTGTCTAGATTGAATGCAGGTATGTGGTATTTAAACAGCTCTTACAAAATAAGACTGCAGGGAGAGGAACAGTGAGATGTGGACTCAGACAGAGAGGAGGGGGGGAGAATAGGGCTCGGGGGCCAGCATGAACAGTGAAGGGGGGATGATGTCATCACCCTTCAGTTAAGAAACACCCAGCTTGGAGTGGAAGAAACGCCTCTGGATTTGTAGAGCTGAGAAATTGAAAATACTTTAAAACACACGAACTGAAGAAGCGATACATCCCCTTTAAGTAGAATGAGGTGTACTTTGGTTGGAATTCAACTGACACTGGAATGAAATGGCGATCAGACATGTAGAGATGCTGATTTTTAGAAAACTGTGCAGTGGTCTCTTAATTTTTTCCAGGGCTGTATCTTCCATAGCAAATAGATTTATTTCCTGTTGCTTATTTTTGCCAATATATTCTGATATTCTAAAAGGCTCATCGGAAAAGAGCTGGGACTCTGCACTGTCCTCTATTGGATGTTGCATTCTGAAAATCACTGATTCTTTCAATGTGAAAGCAATTAATATAGCCATAGCAGTTTGCTTATCTACAGACAGCTGTTTCAGGGTATTACCCCTCATCAGTGCAGAGTGGAACTATGGCTGGCTAGATGACAGGCAATGAGTGTGGCACCATGTTGGTGTGTGGAGACTTATTGCCTTGAATGCTTCATTGAAATTTAAATATCCTTAAAAGCTCAAGGGAAAAGAGAGGACACTAAAGAGGTCCAACTCTTTCCCAATAAATCTGCTAGAATATTTCAATTCCAGTGGATCAGTCAAAGTATAAGTCTCGAACACCATCATGATACCTAACCCTAATGAGAAACCTTACCCCTTTGAGCAACATATTCTGCAGCACTGTATCAAAATTGGTACTATTAAGATTTGTGGGGCTCATTATCTAATTTACCTATCACATTGGGCAATTTTAAAGAAAATCACTTAATCTTTTTTAGTTTTGATTCAGTTAACAAAGGTCTTCTAGCATGGTACATGAAAACCTGGTTTAGAATAGTGGTCTCTTTTTTATACATTAAGCTATGGGCCTCTATTGATTTACATAGATGTATGTATCAGTGATCCTCTAGGTAAGATCAACCTTTCCTCATGCATTATAATTATCAGTTGAAATAATAATTATAATGATAATAATTAGTGTTGAGTGATTTTTATCGACAAAGTTGAAATCGGCAAGGTTTTTATGGTGATCGAAATTTCCAGATCTGCGAAATTTTAAAGGTTTTTAAATCTGTGCTCTCTATTTAAGATCGGCCCCTTTTTGGCGTTCCGTAATTTTTGGGGCAGCAAATGAGATTACAGAATAGACAGGGTGGATGTGTGTGCGAGTCATGAGGATGTGTATGGTTCGATTGGCGGAAAAATACAGACCTCGTTTTACTAGAACAGGTTTTCCCGTTTCAGCCTCAGTGTCTTCACGGGCTCATGGGAAGGACTGCGCTCGCCTGTGGCCAAAGCTCAGCGAAAAATTGTCTATTTTGCACAGAGAAACCCCTTATTTTGCGGTGATCCCTTCCCTTTAGTTAGATAGAGTTTGACATTTTATGTAGTTAGTAGAAATTTTAAAGCAGCATCTACCCGGGAAATTCCGGGGGGTGGGGGGGGGGGGGGGGGGGGAAAAACAGACAAACTCTATCTTAAAAAAAACACTGGATAAAATTCACAAGGCTTAGTTACAATTTTGTGGAATATCTTTATTATAAAAAAGTTTCTATTGAAATATTTCCTGGGAAATTGGGGAGCCTGGAAATTATATTGGATAAATCATTTCTAGTAAA